>PVJA010013336.1:0-49813 GCA_004027025.1 Myocastor coypus | reverse complement strand
GTCTCACTATGCAGTTCAGGCTGGCCTTGAAATCACTTTTGTAGCCCAGGCTGGTCTCAAACTCACACTAATCCTCTTGCCTCAGCTTCCCAGGTGCTGGGATTATAGGTGTATGGGATTGTAGGGATTATAGGTGTTTTTTTTTTTTTGTGTGTGTGTGTGTGTGGCACTGGGGTTCGAATTCATGAACTTGCACTTGCTAGGCAGGCACTTGTGCCACGGAGCTATCTCCCTGGCCCCTTTTTTCTTTCTATTCTCTCTCTCTTTCTTTCTCTCTCTCTCTCTCTTGTTATGTAGTCAGACTGGACTCAAACTCACAGTGACCCTCCTGTTTCAGCCTCCCAAATGCTAAGATTAGGCACATGGTGGCGCCACCATGCCAAACAGGACATGATGTTCTTGTGGGGCCTCAGTTTCTCCTCATAAAATGGGGACAGAATTTTTCCCTCTTCAGGACCTTTCAATCCTTAAAAGTCAGTTATCTAATCTTGGACCAGTTGTACTCCAATGTCATGGTGTGGTCATGGTTTTGAACACTTTTTATTAACTGGAGACTTAAACAGCACCTGCTTATCCCCCCCACACCCCTCCCCCAGGTGCTTGGGATTGAATTTAGGACCTTGTGCTTGCCAGGCAAGCACTCATTCTACTGAGGTATCTCTCTGGTCCCCATCTGTTCATTTTCAACAATGGTGTCAGTGGACTCAGGACTGTGTGTGGCTGTATTTTTCCCGGAAAGCTACTAGAATAAATAACATTTTACCCCTCCTTCATTTAGCTCATAGCCTACTAGGGGATATCATACACACTTTAGTAAGCCCTGAAATGAGGGATCTAAAAGCAGAAGTGCATGGTATGTACTTAGCAAATCTGGGTGTTCCTGTGTTTGGGAATGCGTGTGTGTGTGTGTGTGTGTATGTGTGTGTGTGTGTGTGTAGCATCACTGGGGAAGGGAACAAGGAAGGACTGCTACATGGGAAGTACTGTTACATGGATTCAGGGGCAGAGACTTGGACAAGCCTAGATCTGTAGAGCAGGCTCACTGTGTTACAAATGCGTTGGTGCCGTGGTGACCCTGGAGGAAGCTGAAGAGGTTCTGCAGACCAGCCTGTTGGGGTGCAGCCATAGCTTCTTCCTGCTGGGGACTGGAGGTGTTTGCCTGGCCTGGCCTGACCAACTCCCCCTGTCATCCACTTACCAGGCCAGAGATGCTGACTCAGGGGACAATGGAGCCATCCTATTCTCTCTCCTCCGAGTGGATTTCATCTCTAAGGATGGCACCACGACTGATTACCAGCGCTTCTTCCGGATCTCCACATCCTCAGAGGCTGGCACATTTCTTGGCAGCATTGAGTAACTGTGGGCAATCCCTGATGGGGAGAGGGTAGGGCTGGCACCCAAAGAGGGTGCCAGGCAATAACTAACCCATCCTGGGAGGAGTAAAAGCTGGTTCCCAAGGACCCCCATCTTGCATTCCAAGATTAGTGTGTGCTCCCACCCTCCATAGGTTGGTGACCAACCTCGATTCATCCCTCCAAGGCACTTACCAGGTGATAGTCAAGGCCCAGGACAGACCTTCAGTAGATCTTGGGCTGGAAGCCACAGTCCCCTTGAATGTGAGTACCAATCCCCAGCCTGGCCCCAGTGGGAGTCTTCTGCCACCTCCCAGATGTCCAGGGCCTCATCAGCCCACACTGTCCTCCCCAGCTCTTCACAGTGGACCAGAATTATCGCCTGAGGCTGCAGTTCTCCACACAAAAGGAGGAGGTGGGCTCCAATGTGGAGCTTATTAAGGCGTAGGTCTTGGGAGGGAACAAAGGGTTGGGGGAAGGATAGGAAGGAGGTCTATGACAAGAACCGGATGGAATATGTCTCAACCCTGATCCACTGTTGACCTTGTACTTTTTGGCCCTGTACCCACACTATTATTCTGTGTGCCCCTCAAAGCCTGGGTCCAGCCCAAGGCAGAATGAGGCCTAAATACAGCTGTATGGACAGTTCCTAAGGCTGAGTGCTGCACAAGTGCACTGCTTGCTAAGCTGCAAACCCAGCCCAGGGGAAGAGGTTTCTTTTTCTAATCTGCATAAAAGTGCTGCCTGCTTAGCCACAGAGCTGCTGGGCTCCTTTGTCATTCACACAACTCCTGATTCCACTGGCACAGCCCAGGCCCCAGGCTTGGGGGAAGGCCGCATCCTAGGCGTCTGTGACTCCCACTTCTTTGTAGGGCTCTGGCCCAGGCAACCAAGACTTCCGTCTATGTGGTGAACATTCAGGACATAGACTCCTTGGCCAGGTATGTGTCCCCTGCCACAGCAGATGGTGGTGGGCAGACCCCATAGCAGGGAGACTGACAGGTGGCTCTGAGCTGCTGACTTCCTGTCCCCTGTTCCAGGGCCCAAGCCCTCTCCTACCTTGATGCCTACTTTGTCTTCGACAATGGGACGGCCCTGACCCTGGAGGAGCTGAGTGTGTGAGTGTGGCAGTCCTGCGGGGAGAGCCTGGGGGGCTGGGTAGAGGGTGGGCAGGAGGCTGGGGATGCAGTAAGCCTAGGTTCTGAGTTGGATTCTGTGGCCAGGATGATCCGGCAAGACCAGGCAGTGCTCTCGCAGCTGCTGCAGATGGGGCTGGTGGTGCTGGTGAGTGGAAGGCACGGATGGGGACGGGGGCGGGGGGGGGGGGAGTGGACTCCACAGCCAGCCCTGCTTATGCTTTTTTCTCTCCAGGGCTCCCAGGGAGACCAGGAATCTGATCAGCCTAAGCTGCTCACCAGTGCTGTCATAGGATTGGCGGTGGCTTTGGTGCTGGTCCTTGTGGTCATGATCGTGGCCTTTGTGTGTGTGCAGAAAAGGTATGCTCCCATCACCCCAGTTCTCCAGCCTTCCTCCTCAGGGGTGGAGGTTGAAAAGGGTTGGGTTTAGGCATGAGGTAGATGTGTGTCCCATTACCATTTAGTAGATCTTAGGTGATTCCTCTCCCTTCCCCGAACCTCAGTTTCCTCATCTGCAGATGGACACAACATTAGATTCCTCCAAGTATTCAAGGTAGCCAGGTGCATCCCATACCCAGCATGAGGACTGCCACAGGCCGCTGCTTTCCCTTTCTAGCACACACGGAGTGAGCAGTTGCATCCAGGTCTGAGTCCAGGTTTTGCCACTGGCTGCCTGTGTGGCCTTTGGCACATAGCTTCTCTTCCTTGGCTGTACCTTTGGTAAAGTGGAGCTTACACACTCACCTGCCAGGATGGCTGGGAAGCCACCCTGTCAAGGCCTCCACCAGGCAGTCAGTGGGTGTTCAGTGAAAGTGAAGCTCTCCTCTTGGTTCCCCTCAGCAACCACCGGAAGCTTCAGGCTATGAAGGCTAGCAAGGAGGCTCAGAAGACTGCGGCAGGGTTGGTGCCTTCAGCCCCTGCCATACCTGGGACTAATATGTACAACACTGAGCGGTGAGCAGGGGTCAAAGTGGACAAGAGATTGGGGATGGGGACTGTGGGCCGTAGCTTCTTGAGCAAGTCTCCTCTCCAGGGCCAACCCCATGCTGAACCTCCCCATCGAGCGCTTGGAGTACCTTGCTTCCTCCACCGACTTGGACCACGTCAGGTGAGGTGCATGCCCTTCCTAGTATGGTGATGGTGATGATGGCTATGGTGACAGCGGTGGCAAGTCACGGAAGCAGGGACAGTGGTGATAGTACAGTAGGGATGGAGGCAGCAGGGCCCCCAGCTGGGAGGACTAGGCCCCCCAACAACCCTGGCTATACCACTCCCCCCACAGCCTCAACTCCCTGGATGATAACTCTGTGGACCTGGACAGGAACACTCAGGAAACCAAGGTAGGACGGGGGATGAACTTCTGGCTCAGGATCATTCTCTGGAGTGGGTTAAAGGACAAAGCAAGGAGGGACCTGCTGCTGATGGAGGCAGCCTCACCTCAGCACCAGGCCTCAAGAAGCCTCATGCCTTGGGAGTACGGTCCAATCCCTGTGTCTCCCCTCCTTCATCATGTGACCTAGCGGATGACTTCCTGTGTCCTGCTCTCAGTTTTCTCATCTGTAGATGGGAATCAGAGCATTAACCTTGATTGACAGTGGTAAGGACTAAAGAACAGGGATGAAGGTGTCTAGCACAAAGCAAGTGCTCAGAAATCTGGCTCTGTCTCTTTCTGGCCTTTATATAAAAGCTGGTGGAGCAGAAGTAGAGATCAGGAGACGAATACACATAGTCTAGCAAAGGAGAGAAGGCAGCTCAATAAACACTACGATGCATGTCTCTGCTCCCTGCTTTGGACCAGTAGCAAGGGCTGTGTGGAACATAGACACAATATTTAGCCCCTCCTGGGCCCCTCAGATGTTCCATTGTTTACCAGGGACCGGAACAGCTTAGGTCTGGAAAAAGCCCTTGAAGTACCTTGGGGAGGATGGTGATGTCCAGGGACCTAACCCCATGGGTATCTGCAGCAGACTAACTCAGCCTGGGGACCTGGCCTCCCTAGGAAGGTGTGTGTGAGGAGGTGTGTGTGACTGCGTACATGTGTGACATGGAGACAGGAGAGAGCAAAGGCAAGAGAAATGTAGGAGAGTGTACCATGATGAACTGATGGGGCCCTGGAGTAACCTGTCCTGGGAGATGTCAGTGTCAACCAGGGGCAGCCCTGTGCCACAGTCAGGCATTAGATCTGCAAGACAAGTGGTACCAACCTGCTCTGCTCCCTCTGGCCAGCCCAGTCCTCAGAGCATGCTTCTACATGACCTCCCTCCCTCAACATGGTGGCTGTCGGGGTACAGGTGGCACAGAGTAAGATGGATTGGCTCCTTGGCACAGGACTGGGGACTGGATGGGACTCAAGACTGGGCAGAGCATGAGAATGCTGCTCTGTCTGTGGGGTGGGTAGACAAAGGCCAGAGATGACCCCAGGCCTACCCCTTCACCTGAGCCTATCAGCACCACCCCTGGTTGTGGCCCACCTCTGGGACACAGCTGCACAAGACTGAGGTCCCAGGACGAACAAGAGGGGATCCTAGTTGAGGAGCCATCTGGTCATGAGCTTGAAGGTCCAACTGCACCCTAGGTCCTGAGATGATTGCTTCTTCATCACCCTTCCCTTCTCCCCTCAGAAGGAGTCTCTGAACAGTGTGCCAGCACCACACCCTGAGCCTGAGCCCCTGACCGCTGTGCTGTCAGGAGGAAAGGCAGACCTGAGGGGACAGAAGCAGGAGGGCTTGTTCTTCACCAACACTAGTCTGGACACCACAGACCTGTGACGGAGGCCCCCACTTTCCAGCATCCTGGAAAACACACCCACTCCTTTCTTGATGTGATAATATATGGTATTGCTTTGCCTTCTGCTGTCAGTCAATCACCTGCACTCGAGGATTGGGGAAAGATTTTATTACCAATGTATACTGTGACAGTTGTAGCCAAAAATTCAAGGCTGGAGGGGTGGGGACGAGGGCACTGGGTGGTCACAAGGGACTTGTGGGGGCTTACTGCACGGGGGGGACATGGGGCTGTTGAGGGTGGTGTTTAAAGGACAACTGTGGTTGTAGATTGAGTGCTCTATCCTGTCCCCAATAGCCAAGACTAGCTGTCACCCAAGCTTCGGTGGCCAGAGCTCATCTGTGAGCTTCACTGTGGCCTCTACTCCTGTCTTAGATCCTCTGTCCTTCCTGTGCTGTCCCTCTCAGCTGAGGTCCTAGGACACTTCTTAGATTTTGCCCCTTCTGGGAATTGTGAAATAGTGAGGGGTGTGTGTGTGTGGGGGTAAGGTGGTGGGAAGGGAGGAGTTAGGACATAAGGCCAGGGCCAGGTCTGGAGTGGGACAGGTGATTGGGGAAGGGCCACCAACAGCATGCAAGAGATGCCCGCCCACAGGGTTGTAGCACTGTGTGGAGATGAACTCATGCTCACAATCCAGGAACTCAGGGGCCACCAGGGCCTCGCATTCTAAGCTCAGCATACTCAGGGCCTCACACACCAGTCCTTGCACTCATGGAGGGTCACTTACAGAATTGCATGCAGTCTTTTCCAGCTCTCAGGATTAGGGCTCCCTGGAGACTTCAGTGTCCCAGGCCGACCATCTCAGGAACCTGCCTCGGCTCTACAGGGTGGGGTGGGAAGTAGGGGTGCCCAGCAGATCTTTGCCTTGCCCGGTGTGACCAGGACAGAGCTTAGGGCTGGGAGGGCACAAGGGGGCGGCAGGACTGGGTTTATGAGCTCATGACCATCAAGGGGCTGGGTAGAGGACACTCATTTGTGTGGGAAAGAAGATGAGAAGCCCCTTGAGGCTGCCACGCCCCTGGAGTCCTGTCCCAAACCGAGGGGACCCCTTCGAGGGGCCTGAGATCCAGAAGGGCGCCTGAGACGGTTGGCGATCTGGGTGTACAAAAGGAGGGCAGCTCACTCGGCTGTGGGTCCCGCCCGCGAGCAGCACCTCGGCCGGCGCACACTCTGCAGCAGGGCGCGGAAGAGGCCGGGTGGGCGTTTGGCAGCGCTGTCTGGGGGCGCGGTGTGCACCGAGCCCGCACGACCCGGGCCTGCGCGGGTGGCGGGCAGAGGCGCGGGCGCCCCTTGGCGGCCATGCTCCTCGATCTGTCGCTCCAAATGCTTCTGGATGGCCATGCCCAACACTTCCACTTCCATGGAGGCGCCGTACACCTCCCACGTCATGCCCTTCTCATCCCAGCTCACGTCGCGCACTGGCTCAGCCGCCTCTTGAGGCGCCAAGGCGGCGGCCAGGGCCGAGCCCGGGCGCACCCGTACTTCGGGGAAAGCAGGGGGCGCGGTGGGTGGTGCAGCGGACTGCGGTGTCATGGGTCCGGTGGCCACGGAGCGCGTCTCGGCGGCGCCTAGCGATACTTGCAGGCCTGCGTCCCGGCGCGAGGGTGGGTTGGGCGCTGGGCTGGGTGCACGCGATGCTGCTTGGAAACTGAAGGCCGGACCGCCCACACCGTCCTGCGGAGACATGGGGCTCACGGCCACCGACACGCAGGCCTGCGAGCCCGCCTGCGTTCCCGCATCCTCGCGCGGCGGCGGAGGGGCGCTCGCGTCCCACGATGGCGCCTTAGTGAAGTTGTCACGAGTCCGTGGGCCCTGGGGGAGCGCTGCAGCCTCCGCCCTAGGGCTTCTGTCGGCCACAGCTGCCCCCAGCTCTTTCTGGCCCAGGATGGAGGCCTCTGTGCTGGGAACGGACTGTGGCTCTACACGGCTGCTTCCACCAGCTCCAGGAAACAGGGCTGAACTGCAGGACTTGCCGTCTGATTGCCTGGAAGAGGGAGGCATTGCCTTTTCTGGGGATGGAAGGACCACCTTTCCCAAGGATGGGGACTCTGCTTTTCTCAGAGATGCAGAACCAGCCTTTCTCTGGGATGCAGACTCGACCTGCGTAGGCCCAAGGAGCTCTGTTCCTGCTGATGGCGCAGGACCCACCTCCGAGGCCTGTGGCTGCTCCTTCTGCAGAGACCATACCTCTGCCTTTTCCGATGAAGAGGTATCCTCATGCCCAGAGATCTTTGTTTCTGCCTTGCCCTCAGCCTTCTGCTCCACTCTTTCTGAGGCCCTGGTTTCCATCTTTGTGGTATTTGCAAAATTCTCCCGTAGAAAGAGAGGATCCACCTTTTCCTCCGGGGCAGCATCTACCTTTCCTGAGTTCATGGGATCCATCTTTCCCAGGGCTGTTTTTCCTGTAGTTGTGGGGTCTACCTTTCCTAAAGACACAGAGTCTGTGTCTCTAGTGGAGACAGTTGCTACTTTTCTCTCAGCCACAGGATCTACTGTGCTAGAGACTGGGGGATCTGCCTTTCCTAAGGTTATAGGACCTGCTTTGTCCAAGGATTGTGGATCATCTTTCTTTTCAGCTGGTGTGGGACCCCAAGACCCCAGGGACTTGGGATCCCCTGGACCTGAGGACACAGGGTCTGTCTTTCCTAAAGACTCAGGGTACGGTCCTCTAGAAGGTGATGGTTTTATGCTTTCCATGATTGAGGGATCCACTTTCCGGGAGGACACTGGGTCCTCTCTTGCTGAGCATATAGTTTCCGTCTTCCCCATGGACACGTGTTGTTCCTGTCCAGGAGACAAGGGCCCTTGCTTTCCTGAGGAAATGGGATCTGACTTTCTTAAGGAGAGTGGATCCATCTTGCTTGAATACACAAGATCTACACTTTTCACAGCTGTGGGATCCATCTTTCCTGAAAACACAAGATCCATTTGTCCAGCAGACACAGTTTTTGCCATTCCCATAGTCATGGGACTTCTCTCTCCTGAGAAGCCAAGTTCCACTTTTCCCAGGGACTGAGGATCCTCTTTTATAGAGGACACAGTTTCTACACTGCCCATGTGTGCAAGGCCAGTTGTCCCCATGTGCATAGGATCTACCTTTCCCAAGGACCCAGGAACCACTGTTCCAGAGGACGTAGGCTCTGTCTTGCCTGATAACCCTAGAGCTGGCTTTCCCAAGAGTGCAGGATCTGTCTTTTCTGTTGACACAGAATCTATGCTCTCTGAAGAAATAGGATTCACCTTCCCTGAAGGCCCAGAATGTCTCTTTTCCAAAGACAAAAGATCTACTTTTCCGGAGGGTATATTGCTCACCTTGTCTGAGGACACAGGGTGCTCTTTTCTAGAACACTCAGGCTCCTCCTTTTGGGGGCATGCATGATCCATGTTGCCTGAAGGGTCTATCTTTCTCAAAGACCCAGAATCTTCCTTCATTGGTGATGTAATTTCTACTTTGGAGCACACTGGATCTACTTTTCCTAGATCTCCAGGATCCCCCTTCCTTGGAGTCAGGAGATCTATCTGTCTAGGAGCCACAGGAGCCCCGTTTCCAAAGGTCACAGGCTCTGTCTGTCCTATCAGCATGGGCTCTGCCTTCACTGAGGACCCAGCATCTTCCTTGCCTGCAGAAATGGAATCGATCTGCTGCAAGGACTTGGAATACATAGGATTTCTGTCTTCTGAGGATATGGGATCAGTTTTTACTGAGGATGCAGGTTCTAGCTTCTTAGGCAAGGTGGTTTCTGGTATCCCTGAGGTTGAAGCTGCATGTGCCCCTACTGTCTCCTTGCTAGCTCCCTCTTGAGGAGAGACACAGATGGAAGAGGGGCAGGCTGAACTCCCAGATGGCCCCTCAGAGCAGGAGGCTCTTTCCCCAGCCCCACTGGGGTGACTGTGTCTAGAGTCCATGCCTGGGCTTTGGTCAGGTGTGTGATTGAGGAGTGCAGGGCTGGCCTTTTGCTGGGAGGGGCAGTCATCCCTCATGGCCGGGCTGGCACCCAGGTTCCCATCCTGTGGGCAGTACAAAGGTTCTGAGGGGCTGGAGTCCTTCTGAAGCAGTGGGAGCCAGGCTGGTTCTTCAGCACTGCTCATTGGTCCTCATGGCATACTTGAGTCCAGGGCTGCTGTCTGGTGCTGAAACATAATAAAAGCAGACTCAGACTTGGGAGATTTGATGGAGAGCAGCCTGTATACGGGCATTTTCCTGCTCATCTTTGCCTAGCAATCCAGCTTCCTCACTGGGTTCTCTGCCTCTCTCTGGTCCTCTCTTGTCTACAGAGCTTGGTCTAAGAACTTAAATATAACCACATCATTCCCCTGCTTCATGTGCCCTGTCAACTCTCTGGATAGGAAGGCATGCAAAACATTTCACAATTGTCCACAGCCTGATCTTTCACATTTACCTACTGTCTCCTCATCTTTGGCAGCCTAACCCATGCAATATGCTATCCTAAAGTTATACATATACCTCTAGGCCAAGGCTGCAAGCTCTGGTGCTATAGGGGCCAGGTTGGTTGTTTCAGTGAGGGAAGCAGGTTGGGTATAAAGCAAGAGGGAATCCTGTGGACTCTGGCAAATTGCAGCATGCACGTTCTGTCTCACTGGAACCCAGATTCCATAAGCCAAGTGCTGCTCTGGAGAAATGAGACCTAATAGTCCTAGCTCTTCTAGTAACTTAAGTGTAAAACCCAGACTCTAATATAAAATATGCTAATTAATTCAAGATTTAAATAAAAAACTCAAAACACTATGTGGGCCAAGGAAAATATGTCTGTAGGCCAGCAGTTTATGTCTGGGTAGGAGGGGCTGGGGAGATAGCTCCACAGCACAAGTGCCTGCCTGGCAAGCACAAGGTCGTGAGTTCAAACCCCAGTCCCACAAAAAAATAAAAAAAATAAAAAAAAATAAAAAAATTATGTCTGGGTAGGCCCTGGAGAGCTGTGAATGGTTTATAGCCAAGGAAAGGACACAGTCAGATATGCATATTTACAAAGATTTCTCTATGATAATATAGAGGCTGGGCAGGACTGGATTGACCAAGACCTAGGAGGAGACAGGTGAACAGCTCATTCAATCTTCCACTCAAGCAAGCCCTCATTCATTCATACAGCTCCCTCTTTGCAGTAGGCCCTGAGCAGTTGCAATAGTATGGGTGAGGATGGTGCAGCAAAGACCCTGAAGATGAAAGGTAGAGAAACAGAGCCAAGAATTGCAGAGAAAAATCAATAAGAACCAATGGCTACAGTTGATAATGGTGAGGGTGGCCTGTAGGACACTGGCTAGGGTGGTGGTTACTAGGAGATGGTGCTGGGTGAGAAGTCTGGGGCTTGGTCCATTCCAGAGGAGCTCAGTTTGTTACAAATCTACAAGTGACTCTATTCTGTTATACACTAAGCAGCCCACAGTGGGCAAGTGAGTAGAGTTCTTGATTTCCCCCCAAACCTGCTCCAAAATCATCTTCCTGGTGCTCAGGCAAGAATCCCAAGGATCATTCTTTTTTTTTTTTTTTTGTCTTTTTGAGACTGGGTCTCGCTGTGCAGCTCAGGCTGGCCTTGAGTTCACTTTTGTAGCCCAGGCTGGTCCCAAACTTGCACTGATCCTCCTGCCTCGAGCTCCTAAGTGCTAGGATTACAGGCATATGTTACCAAGGGTCACTCTTGACTTTTTCTCATGTCCCATGTCCTGTCCATTGGCAAAATATAATGGAACTGCCTTTGATTCTGGCCACTATCCTGGGCTAACCCCCACTTGATCTTATTTGGGTTACCCTCGCTTTCTTGCTTCATTGCTGGGCTTGAACTCCTTTTTGTAGACCAGGCTGGTCTCAAACTTGCACTGACCCTCCTGCCTCAGCCTCCCAAGTGCTGGGATCACAGGGGTACACCACCATGCCTGGCCAATCCAGGTTACTCTTAAACAGCCACCAGAGGGGTCTTAGTAAAAACCAAGGCAGATCATGTCCTGTCCAGAACCACACACTGTCCTCCTGCCTCACACAGAGTACAAGTGAACTCACAGTAACTCACAAGGCCCTGCACGCTCCCCCCTCCCCCTTTATGGTCTTTTCTCTGACTACTCTCTTTTCCGTTGTGCTGTTTCAGCCACTACTGACTGCCATGCTGACCTTAGATACCCAATGCCTTAGGGACTTCATACTTTGTTTCTTTTGCCTAGAATTCTGGGAGATATGCTGGATAGGAGCTGTGGACTGTAGTATCCAGCTTTTCCTGAGTCCTTTGCTGTTCTTTTGTATATGAAACAGCCTCCTCTCCAACCCTGGGTAGCATTCTCTGTCCATTTGTGCCACTGAGTTTTTCTCTATATTACCCATTACTATCTGACATTACTGTTTCTCTCATTATAATGCCAGTTCCAGGAGGTTGAAGACATGCTTGTGCTCACTGATACGTTCCCCAGAGTCAAGATAATGACACAGTAAATAAGCCCTAAATAAATATTCATTACATAAATGCCTGAATAATCTTTCTAAGATGTAGGTTCAACCATACTTCTCTTATTTAAAACTCTCCTCATTCCTGTTAGGAAGTTAAGTTGGTTGTAATTTTTTTTTTTTTTTTTTTTAGGGAAGGGTCTACAGGGTGGTCAGGGTCTCACTACTAGATTGGACTCCTAGTGATCTGCTTGTTTACAGCCTCCCAAGAGCTGGGATTACAGGCACGCACCACCACACCTAGTCTCAATTGCTGTTTCAGTGCACCCTGGGGGCGGGTTGGTATGGCAGGTCCCAGGATTGAAGCCAGGTCCCTGCAAGCAGGCACTTTAATCTGCTGAGCTATTTGGCCAGCCCTTTTAATTTTTTTTGAAGGACATTTGCAATTTTACATCAATGTTTATAATGCCCATGGCATTTGAGCCAGCAAGCTCACTTCTAGGGATAGTCCTAGCGGTAGAATCATAATGCATCCAGGAATACATGGATGTGGGGCCAGTAATGTGCAGAAAACCAGGGAGCAGGGCTTGGAATATGTGGGATAATCATCCAGAATGGCACCTAGCTGCTAAAATGTGTGGATTAGTAAGGGAAGATGTTCAAGATAAACGGAATGAAAACAGACATCTAGGCTGAGCATAGCTCCTAGGGTTCCATGCAAGCAGCCAAGCAGATCAGACAAATATTGATGGGTTTATTTATAAAGAGAAAATTTCTACATGGAATCACATGAAACTTTTAGTAGTGATTGTATCTTGGAAGTAAGACTGATTTTTTTCTTTTTTAGAATCAGAGATTGAACTCAGGACCTTGCACTTGCCTGGCAGGCACTTAAGACTGGGATTTAAGGGTGGAAGACACTTTCTTTTTGCATTTCACTTTGTGATGTCTGAATTTGGGTTATACATGCACAAAGCAGACTCGTGCCTTGCTTAATGATTGAGATATGTCTTGAAGAATGTCTTCTTGATGATTTTGTTATTGTAGGAATGGAATGGACTTAGAAACAAACACAGGATGGTCCGGATCAGTAACTCAGGATAGGTGTAGTGGTGGCACACTCCTATAATTCCAGCACTTGGGAAGCTGGGGTAGGAGGATTGCTGCAAGCTCAAGGCCAGCCTGGGCTACAAAGTGAGCTTAAGTCCAGCTTGAACTGCATAGTGAAACAGTCTATAAAACACACACACACACACACACACACACACACACACACACACAATTGTAGGCTTTTGATGCAATCAAGAAATGTGCTAAACAAAAGATGAATGGTGGGCCTACTGCTTGGGTAACACAGCATACTGTCTTTTAGTAAATGTTTACTTATTTTTTGTGGTACTTGGGATCGGATCCTGAGCATCTACACTGAGCTATATTCCCATCCCATTTTTTGGTTTTACTGCTAGGGATTAAACCTACAACCTAGCCCATGATCGGGGAATGAGCCATATTCCAGCCTGTCCTCCATTCCTTTTTTTTTTTTAATTATTTTATTTTATTTTTTTCTTGTTTTAGAACTTTTGTTTATTTATTTTTATGGCCAGCCTAGCCTGTCCTGAGGGCAGGGCTGGTGCAGCATGTGGTGCCAGGGATCGAACTGCGGTCCCTGAAGCTGCCCAAGCTTTCCTAAGCAGGCACTTTAGACCACTGAGCCATCCTGCCGGGCCCCCTCCATTCCTTTTTAAATTTAGTTTAAAAAATTTTAAGACAGGGAGTCAGCCAGATAGCTCAGCAGACTAAGATGCCTGTTTAGACAAGTGCTAAGGGACCCAGGGTTCAATTCCCATGCCATGCCAGCCCTGCCCCTGGAGTGTGCTGAGCTGGTGATTGACAGTAGACATGGTGATGCCTGCCTGTAATCCCAGCACCTGGGAGGCTAAAATCAGGAGGCTCACTGTGAGCCCAATCTGTGCAGTGAGACCCTGGAGACCCTGTACTAAATACATTTTTAAAAAATTCAGGGACTTGGGGCCAGGCAGGATGGCTCAGTGGTCTAAAGCTCCTGCTTAGGAAAGCTTGGGTGGCTGCAGGGACCGCGGTTCAATCCCCGGCACCACATGCTGCGCCAGCCTTGCCCTCAGGGCAGGCTGAGCCGGCCATAAAAAAATAATAAATAAATAAACAAACAAAAGTTCTGAAACAAGAAAAAATAAATAAAAAAATTTAAAAAAAAATTCAGGGACTTGCCAAGTCAGTAAATTGCCCAGGCTGACCTTGAGCTTGCAATCCTCCTGCCCCCGCCTCTCAGAGAGCTACGATCACAGGCATGTACCACCATGCCTAACTTCATTATATTTAATTGTATTTTTAATAAGTAGGAGTAAGCTTCAAAATAATAAAAAGTACAGTATAATAAATACATGAACCAGTAACATTGTTACAATATTATCATAATCATTATTATATACTGTACATAATCCTGATACACTTTTTTCTTGTCTATTTAAGACAGGGTTTTGTTAGACAGTTTAGGTTGGCCTTGAATTCACTTTGTTTCCCACACTGGCCTTGAACTCACAGTGATCCTCCTGCCTCAACCTGCAGGATTACAAAGGTGTGTCACCATGCCCTGCCCTGTGATATACTTTTCTTTTTTCTTTTTTTTTTTTTTGGTACAGGGTCTCACTACTGACTCATAGCGATTCTTCTGCTTGTACCTCCTGAGTGCTGGGATTACAGGCATGCGCCACCACGCCCCGACTCCATCACCAGCTCAGCACGCCAGCTCAGCACGCTGGAGAGCAGGGCTGGTGCAGCAGGTGGGCCGGGAACCTAACCCTGGCCCCCTGGCCCCTATGCTTCCCTAAGCAAGCGCTTCATCTGCTGAGCTATACCACCTGCCCTTGTGATATACTTTTTCCTCTTTGTTTTTCTTTTCTTTTCTTTCTTCCTTCCTTCCTTCCTTCCTTTCTTTCTTTCTTTTTTTTTGCAGTACTGGGGATCAAACTCAGGACCTTGTGCTTGCAAAGAAATTTGCCCTGCTGAGGTATCCCCAGCCCTACCCTGTGATACACTTTTTTTTTTTTTTTGTCTTTTTGAGACAGGGTCTTGCTATGCAGTTCAGGATGGCCTTGAGCTCACTTTTGTAGCCCAGGCTGGCCTCGAACTCACACCAATCCTCCTGTTTCAGCCTCCCAAGTGCTGGGATTACAGGCATGCAACACCATGCCCGGCCCTGTAATACACTTTTATACAACTGGCAACACAGTACATTTATTTATATAAGCATCACCACAAACATGTAATGTGTTGTGCTAAGATATTACAAAGGCTTTGTTATATTCATACAGGACCCAATCTTTCAGCAACCAAAATGTTGTTATATGGTTCATATTGTATTTTTTTTAAAAAGGAAAAGATTGAAACCTTTAATGAGTCTCTATCACCTTTAATCCATCTCTTTAATTCTAAAGCCCTATCTCTGTTTGCCTGCTGGGATTTATCTTTCTTTTAAAAAATTATTTATTTGTTTTCTTGTTTCAGAACCTTTGTTTGTTTATTCACTCATTTTTATGGCCTGCTCAGCCTGCCCCAAGGGCAGGGCTGGCGCAGCATGTGATGCCGGGGATCGAACCGCGGCCCCTGCAGCCGCCCAAGCTTTCCCAAGCAGGTGCTTTAGACCACTGAGCCATCCTGCTGGGCCCTAGGGATTTATCTTTCATACCTACCTATTCCTACCCTCAAAGAATGTATACACACACACACACACACACCATGGAGATGCCTATTTGGCTTTTTTTTTTTTTTTTTTTTTTGTGGAATCAAAAATTTTTTTTGTGGATTGAACTCAGGCCCTTGTGCTTGACAGGCAAGTGATTATTCTACTGAGCTATCTCCCCAGCCCCTCCCTTTGGGTTTGTCCATAAACTTGATGGCCATGTCAGTCTCTGCTGAGGTAGTCTGTGCCCTTCTCCTCCCCTGGCTACTGCTTGTTAAACCTTCAGGTCTCAGTGTAAATGCTTCCTCCTCTTCTAGTGAGTTGTCTTTGCCTACCAGCTGCTCTTTTTCCCGTGGTCTCTTGTTCCTTGCCTAATGAGAAGTATGTCATGCTGCATGACCCATTTATAGTTCTGGGTCCCTGGCTACCCTTGAGCTCCTGTTGGGGGGAGGGCTCCATTGATACTGTTCACTGCTGGGTCCTCTGGGCTTTGAGCTTGAGACCTGGGGAAGGGGACAGGAATCATCATTAAGATGGAGACACAAGGGAGACATTTTGAGAAGATGGGGGGGCGATTGGGGATTTTTTGGAGTTCAACTGCAGTGTTTGTGGGCTTTTATTGGGGGCATGCAGAAATCACTGGGGAGACAGGTCTGAAGCACAAGACAGATTTTGGTTGGAATTCTTTGGATCTGATTTTCATCAGCATGATAAAGAGGAGTTGGAAGGTCATTGGTTTGCAGGAGTCAGAAAGGCATCAGATTTGAGTGTTATAAATGATCTTTTGCTTTGTGATAGTGACTTGAGAAGGACTAAATTTTCTTTTTCCATGAGACAAACAACAGGGCAAGGGAGGTGAGTGAAGACTCCTAACATCTTCAGAATGAAGGAGACAAGAAGGAATGGTGGGCATGTGGGAAGCCAGAGAGCATTCATCCCTTCCAAAGGGATAACTACACACATTTGCTGCTGGTGGTGGCCAAACAGGAATTCACCCATTCACTCAACATTTATTAAGCACATGTGCAATGTTCTAGGCACTGCTTTTAGAGTCAGGAATATAATAGCAAGGAATATATGGTCTCTGACCTCCATGTGCAGAAAGGTTGGGAAGAGTATAAAAACAGGAGCAAATGAATGCTGTAATTTCAAATACTTTGAAGGAGTTCACAGCTGGCTTAGAAATGTGCCAAGAAAGACTACTCCGAGGAGGTTAGCATCTGAACAGCCATGAGAAGGCAAGGGTGGCTGGAATAGAGTTGGAAGTGGGAGAGGGAGGCAGGAAGGCAGGCAGGCATGCAGGCCTAGGGGAATGGGAGCTTATCCTAAGGGAGCCTGGGAAGTACCTGGAGTGTTCTGGGTAGGGGAATCAATAGCTTCTTCTTGGATAGGTATCCTGATTAATTGAGCAAAGTTATGAATCTGGACTTAAAATATTTAAAATATGAGTGTGTGTGTGTGTGTGCGTCTGTCTGTTTGTCTGTCTGCCTGTGATAATGCAGATTGAACCCAAGACCTTCAGAATAAGCTACATAATCACTTGCCCTGCTTTTTAAAAATTTACTTTGAGACAGAGTAAATTTTTAGTTGCTTGGTTGTCCAGTCTGAGCTTGAACTTGCAATCTTCGTGCCGCAACCTCCCAGAGTGCTGGGATAACAGTAGGATCATTTTAAAAATAACCTGCAGGCCAAACAAAACACTCCTGTAGTCCAACTTTGACCTGAGGCCACTGGCTTGTGACCTCTGATCTATGGAAATGCCTGTTACAAGCCAGAGTGATGGGCAGATGGGCAAGAGAAGGGGCCCATTTCTGGTGAGGGATAAGATTTTCTTGTCATGCTTGCCTTGGTTTCCTTCTCTGGAAAATAGGAATCTGACAGCATAGGGAGTTTAAGCCATGGCTGGGAGGAGTCAGAAAAAGTTGTAGGAGAGGTACTCCTGGTGCTTACTACCTCTCATTCAGGCTCTGGTGGTCCAACTCTGAGGTCCCCACATACCAGCCCAAACAATAAGCTCTTCTCTTCAGAGGGAGATCCAAACATAAAATCCAGATAATCTACCACTTACCAGCTCTGTGGCCTCAAGCAAGGCCCTGCCCTTCACTGGCAGCCCTGAAGAGCCTCCCCCATACTTCTCTAGGGCTGCTGTGAGAATTAAAGGGGTGCACACAGCTCTGCTCACTGTAGGGCTGGGCTGTGTACATGGAAGGCCTGTGTTTATCTCCTCAGCCTGTCAGAGCCCAGCTGTGCTCCTAGGAGGGGGTAGAGGGAGAGGGCCTGCACAGATACTCAATAGCACAGTCTGGTCTTTGGAGTGCCTGTTTGATTCAGAGTGCTAAAATAAATTTTTAAAGCCTTTACTTTAAAGGTATGTACTAATCAATACTTAAAAATTAAAAGATTTGTGAGAGAATCAGATGCTGCACAAATCTGGGAAACTAAAAATTTGGCAGTGTAAGTATGCTTTCTGCATAGCAACAGTCAGCTGGAGCTGCCAAGGGGCTCCTCAGATGAGCACGGCTTCTCCAATCAGCCACAGTCTTCACTCCTTCCTATGGGTGATCCTCAGGCTGACTGTTGCCATCAATCATTGCATTTGTAGCCGGGTGTGGTAGACACACCTGTGACCCCAGCATTCAGGACATGGAGGCAGGAGGCCTGCTGTGAGTTCAAAGACAGTCTGTGCTACATATCAAGTTCAAAGACAGCCTAAACTATAAAGTGAAAGCCTTCTCAAAGAACAACAAATCACTGTATTACTGTATTTGCATAATCTAGTTCCTCATCTCCTGATCTACTGCCACCTACTTTTTTTTCTTTTGAGACAGGGTCTTGCTGTGCAGTTTGAGCTGGCCTTGTGCTCACCTTAATAGCCCTCAGGCTGCTCTCAGTCTCTAAGTGATCCTCTTGTCTCAACTTCCTGAGCGCTGGAATGATAGCCGTGCTTCACCAGGCCCTGTTGTCACCTGAGTTTTGATTCTTGACCTAGATGCCAAGACAGGAAGTATCCTTGCAAAGACACTATATGTCTTTCTAGGCAGGTGTTATACTCTTGTTTTCCAGAGGAGAAAACTGAGGTTCTGAGAGGCAGGCATGGCCCAGTGGCACGTTTTTCCTTTGCAAACCTCCCTGGAAGATGCTAGTTTCCAAGTTCCCAGCTTTAAGTTCTTAGCTGCTAAGAGGGCAGGGGATCAGATCCAGAGTAGGGTGAGAGAGGCTGATGCAGGAGATACAAAGATGTGGGGCTAAGTCCCAGCTTAGTTACTCGCTTGTTTTGTGACTTTCATTCTGTGTGTGTGTGTGTGTGTATGCAGTACTGGGGATTGAATTGGTTTGTGACTTTCAGTGATGTTTTCCCTACCTTCCTAGACCGATCCGTGAAATGAGGGCTAACTGCCTGAGAACAGTACCAGAGGTGCTGTTCCTAACAGTCCTACAAGGAAGTCCTTTCTGGCTCTAAATGAAACCTCAGTACTCTGGTCCACCTCTCTTCCCATCCTCCTTCTAGAACCCGAATACATCATTTCCCATCTGTGCTCAGTTTTGGGCCCACCACTCAGGCTCATTTTGTCATCTGGATTCCACAGTAATGGCCTGAGGGGTTATCATCCCATTCTGCAGATAGGGACACCGACATCAGAAGAAAAGACCTGACAAAGGACATGCAGCTGTAGGGAGGAAGGGTTGTGGTTCAAAGTCGTGTCTGACCCCAAAGTTTTATTTCTTCCCAGTGATGTCAGCCAAGATCTTAGACACTAACATTTGGCTCTTATAACCTCTTTCTGTTCCTTGAAGTCAGGCCAATGCGCCTCTGAATCTCATGGACTTCAGAGGCAAAGGTACCAGAGTATGCAGTAGAGGAAGCAACTGTCGCTACATACATATACACCCACCTGCAAGAACATATACATCCTATGAACAGATGAGCCTGCATACAATTAGGTGCATGTGACCTAACTGAAGTAGAAGACTGAGATAAACCAAATTATATGGGGTGGTTCACTTGGTGTACAAGGAAATGAATAGACTACTTGTGGAAGTCTACCTCACCTTAGGCCAGCCTGAGGCCAGGATCTGGTTTCTGAGTTTTCTGCTCAAGAAAAGCTTGATATATGTCACTTCTGTGTGCAGAATGGCCCATGTATGTTTGCAACTCACAAGAGTCACCTGAACTCTGTGAGTGTGCACATGTGTGACCACATGGCTTTGCAGTCAGGCTCATGGGACAGGTGGCCTGTGTGTGTGTGTGTGTAGGCGCATGCAGGCACTTGCAGGCAGAGCAGCCCCTGTAAATGCACAGAGACCTGGCTAGCCTGTTCCTTTCTCTCTAGGATTTCTTCCCAGTCTGGAGCCATCCCTACTCTCTCAATCCAGGGCCAGAGCTGCCAAGCACCTGCAAGCATCTTTTCCCACAGTAACAAGATAAAGGTTTGTGAGATTTTGACAGGCGTGTGTGTCTGTGAGTGTGTGGGAAAAATCTCAGTCCACTGCTCCTTGACCCCTCCTCTCCAAGGACCTTCAAAGGAGCAAAGTCTTCTGCCTGGGGCTGTAGTGAGAGAATCGGTGGAGCAAAGGGTAACAGACCTTCCACAGAAACAGCCCTAGACCAGCGATGGGGAGCCTTATAGCAATTTCAATGACACAAATAGCTTGTTGTGGCAAGCATGCCATAGGTTTGCCACCACTGCTCTACACCACTGCCCATCTGTTCATCTGTCCTTCCATACAGAGGACGAGAATGGAGTGAAAAACTCAAGCTAGTGTGGGTGGCAGTGAGCAACAAACTGAGAGACTGTGTGTGTGCTAGGGGATGTGTTCACAAGTGTGATAGCCTACTCCAGGGCTTAGGGGCACATGAGGGACACCTTCAGCAGTGTGAGCAGGCACAAACAGATCAGAGTAGGCTGCAAGAGTGGGTTCAAGAGTATTTGATCAGGAACCATTGTCAGTATGCTGTAATCCACAATAGCTGGTGTGAGTGTGTAGCTGTGCCTGGCTGTGTATGTGAGTCTCCCGCCTGGTGTACTGGATGGGTACACAGGTGGCCACACTGCTGACTCTGATGGAATGACCCAGGGCCATACCGTGTGTGTGTGTGTGTGTGTGTGTGTGTGCGTGCGTGTGTGTGTGTGTGTGTGTGTGTGTGTGTGTGTGTGTGTCTGTGTAAGACCTGTTGGTCTAGCCCGGGGACGAGGTGCTATGTGGCTATGTGTGAATGTGGTGTAACCTTGTCCCAGAGCGTGTGCCACACTTGGTGTGCAACAGCAAGTGTGCTCAGTGGTGCAAATACAGCCACTCAAACACCGAGCTCCTTCCAGGAAGGAGATGAATCAATGAGGGTGGACACCCCCCCACCCCCTGTGGCGGGAAGCGCCCCCTCCGCATTGCCTTGCGAAACAAAGCATCCAACCACCGCGAGGCCCGACGTGGGCCCCTAGTCCTATGTGCTGGGCAGCTTGGCCCGCAGAGCCCCTGGGGGGTTCAGACCAGCTGCGGGACCCGCCCCCGCCCCGCCCCGCCCAGCTCCAGTGAGGAGACTGGAAACCGACACTCAAAGCTCACAGCCGAGCGCCTTGCACACCTGGACACCTGCCGCGCTGTGCGAGTGGCTCAGGGGGCTTTCGGGACCCTGGACAGTGGCTGTGGAGCTGGTTCTAGCGCCCAGAGGGGGCCGAAGCCGTGACAGGCTAGGGGGCCGCAGGTGAGGGGGGGGCTTACCCGGCGGTGCGGCTGCTCTGCTCGTCGTCGTTGCTGCCCTCTGGCTCTCGTTGCCGCCACCCGAGCAACCTTAGCCTGTTAGGGCCAGGCTGACCGGCGGACCCGAGGACTCGGAGCCTCTGTCCCCCGAGCCTGCTCAGCGCTCCCGCCCGGCGCCCCGCCCTGGGCATGCGCGCTGGCAGCCTCGGAACTGGGAGGGGGCGGTGCCGGCGGGACTCGGGATCCGCGAGAGGGAGGGGGCCGCTCACCTGCCGCCCCTCACCCTGCCTGTGCCGGCGGCCCTGGGCTCCTGGATTCCCTGTCCTTCTCGAGCTGGTTCCCATTTCACGGAGCGGGAGACTGAGAGGCGGAGAGGCTGCCCATTTGCGGTGCGCCTGCCAGGCACGCTGTCTCTGATCTCAGCCCAGAGAGCCCCAAAAACGCTGTCTCGTTTCCCCGAAGCGGGGGTTTCTGCTCAGTGAAGTGCGACCATTTGTCCGAGAACGTGCAGCGCCTGTGAGAGAACTCAGGTCGTTGGGATCTCCAAGCTCCCTCAGCAAGGAAATTTCCCGCCTCCCCCTCGGCTGCACTTCCGGCCTTCTCTGCCCCCCCCGCCCCGCCCCCGGCCCTTTGTCTCGCCGCTGCCCACGCTCTGGCGAGTGGCGGGGACGCAAGCGGTGGTGCTGCGGGAGAGGCACTCTCCAGTCTGCCTCTGCCAACCTCCACAAGCAGGATGCCTGCCTCTTCTTCAGTCTGTGCAAGCCTTCTCTTCAATTCTCTTAAGCAAGTCATGTCACCTCTTTGAGCCTCAGTTTCCTTATCTGTAAAATAGAACTAACACAAGTCACCTAAACATCTGAAGTAGATGTTCAGGGGCTTCTTGTTGAATCTAAATCGTGGAAGATAGGAGAACTCGCTGCCCACTCCATCCAGATTTTGTAGTGGAGCAGTGTTCCCTTTTTTGTTAGATTTCCCAGAGAAAATAACTGTAATTGTCCTGAAGGTTATAAAATCCATTCGCATTTGTACCACCTACTAAAAATGGTAACAACTAATGTTAGTAAAATTTTTATTAGGCTCAGACACTGTGCTAAGATTTTGTTTGCAGGTTTCATCTAATTTCAATTTCCAGTCACACAGGAGCAAGTTAATATTAACATTAGTATCACACCCACGTTTTCAGATAAGGAAACAGATATAGATAAGTAACTTGTTCGTAGTCACACAACTAGGATTGCAAACTTATGAAATTTAAGCCCTGCAGGTCTCACGCTTAATTATTATTTTTAGTCTTCTTTTCCATTACCAAGAAACTGTAAGTCACCATGACCTTACAATCTTTTAAAAATCTAGATGCAAGTAAAAATCAGTGAAAGCACCTTCTTCCCCAATATCTTAGAGAAAAAAGAAGTGAGAAACCAACTTTCAGGACCACGGACAGCAACAGCTAGGCCTTTTCCTAATTATCTCTGATGGTGAAATATTTCATTCACTGTCCACAATGGCAGTTAGCTTCAGAGTTTACCAATTATATTCCCCATTCATCATTCCTCATTTCATCCTCATCTGCCCTTCAAAAATAACACCTTGGGCTCCATCAAACAGATGAAGAAATTGAGGGTTTGGGAAGATCACAAGACATTGAAAATGGCAAGAGGGGCTCGGGTGATAGCTCCATGGCACAAGTACCTGCCTGGCAAGTGCAAGGTCGTGAGTTCAAACCCCAGCCCCACAAAAAAAAATTGCAAGAATTATTGGGCCAAAGGAAAATGTTTCGAGTAAAGCCAGCACATATATAAGGATGCTCTGGCAATTGTTTATGTGAAGGATGATAACAACTGAGCCACAAAAGCATCTGTTGGATTAGGAGGAAGGGCAAGGCTCAGTGCTTATTTAGGGGTAAAACAAAGAGAGGATTCTGCTGCTCCTTCTGGGGTGCTACCTGAGGAGCCAGGTGAATGGCACATGTATACCATAAGAGCCCTGGGGATAGGAAGGGCTTGTAGGACGGCCACACTGGCCACACTGGGACATAAAAGTGCAGAGTTGAGCTCTAAAAAAGCTGTAGCTAAAGACAGTAGTAATTCCACTAACTGAGAGCTGGTGAAGGAGGTTGGGTGAGGGATGCTTGCATGTGGAG
This sequence comes from Myocastor coypus, assembly GCA_004027025.1. Taxonomy (NCBI): domain Eukaryota; kingdom Metazoa; phylum Chordata; class Mammalia; order Rodentia; family Myocastoridae; genus Myocastor; species Myocastor coypus. Next base: position 26,598 of record PVJA010013336.1, on the reverse strand, counting down.
GGAGAGCATAAACAAAATAGGAAGACATAAGGGCCCTAGGCCAACCTGAGGAGCACCAGCACAAAGGGACTGGGCAAGAAAATAAAGCTGCATCCAAGAAAGAGAAGTAGGGTGCTGGGGAGATAGCTCAGTAGAATAAGTGCTTGCCTGGCAAGAGCAAGGGCCTGAGTTCAATCCCCACTTCTGGAAAAAAAAAGAAAAAGAAAAGAAAACAGAAGTAGAAGTCTAAGAAGCCAATAAAACCCAAAAGAGAGATGGTACAGAAGCAAAGGGAAGAGAATGTCTCAGAAGGAAGGCACTATCAGCCATTCCAGGAAGGCAAAATGTGGCGTAAAGGAGTTCTCTGGGTTTGAAAAGAAGGTAACTAGAAACTTGATATCTTGGTTACTATCTTGTTGCTGAGACAAAACACCTGACATCCAAAGTTAAAGGAAGAAAGGATTATTGTAGCTCATGGTTTGTAGTGTTTTTAATCCATAATGAGCTGGCTCCAAGGCAGGGTGGCATAGGAGAAGGCCATCAAAGAGGAGAAAAACTTCATAGTGGGCAGAAGGCAGCAAAGCAGTGAAGTATAGTGAAAAAGCAGCAAGCAATGACAGTATCTCTTTTTCTGTCTTTTATATTTTATCCAGACCACGTGTCCTTAGAACAAGGACACTCACACCCAGGGTGAGCCTTCCCATTATTCATACACAGAGTTATACCAAACCACTCAGTGGACTAATTTAATAATCACACACCCATGACCCCAGCATCACAAGTTAATCCCAGCATAACACATTCTAGTTCCAGCCACCTCTGAAAAGCCCCACCTATAACCACATAAGACTTTGGGGAATATTTAGGCAAAAACTATAACATGTGGTAAGCACACTTTCAGTGGAGTGGTGGAAGTGGAAGGCCAACTTAGTGGAGGGCAGTCTGGGGAGCAAATGAGAGGAAGGAAGTGGGGTAGACAAGTAGATTCATTTCTTGAAAAGTTTGTGCTCTGAAGGGCAAAGAGGCTATCTGACCAGGGAGGTGGAAGGTTAAGGCCAGGAAGACTTGAAGGCATTAAAATCCTGATAAGATGGACCAGGACTAAGGAGAAGGGAAGATACCAATAAGGACAAACACAAAGGTTTGGCCCAGATGCTCATGGCTCATGGTGGAAGAAAAGGTGGGATCCAGATTCCTGGGGTAGCTCACAGGGTTAAGATGAAATTAAATTGTGTGATTTATATGTGAGGTGGAAGGATACCAGCAGGGAAGTGGAAAGATGGCTCAGGGAGGGAAGGCAGCCAATGGGAAGGTGTTAAGCCAGCTACCATAGAGAGTGAGTGAAGCTTAATCCTGCAGGGAAGTCTTGGAAAATGAGGTAAATGCATACTTTAGAGTTCTGGCCAAGGGCAAGTGCCCTTGGGTATGCAGATCTCAACATCTGGCAGATGTTGCTTAATGGCTATCCCTGGAGTGTGTTGCAGGGTTTGTGTGATATTTCTGTCCCCACAATGTATGGGGCAGGGTTCCAGCAGCTGGAGAATTTGTCTTTGACAAAGATCCAGGCTATTGCTGTTTAAAATCCTGATAATGGGCTCAGAAATGATGAAGGCATCCATGGAGATGTTGGAGCTCTGACTGTGTCAAGTCTGTGGGTACAATCAGGTCATCTTCCCATCTGTGTCCTCTTCTATGCTCTCTGAGCACTCTTGTTCCAAAAGGACATGTTGCTAATACACATTTTTATTTTTTTATTTTTTATTATTATTTTTTTTTGTCTCTTTGAGATAGGGTCTCACTATGCAGCTCAGGCTAGCCTTGAGCTCACTTTTGTAGCCCAGGATGGTCTCGAACTTGCACTGATCCTCCTGGCTCAGCCTCCTGAGTGCTGGGATTACAGGCGTGAGCCACCACGCCCGGCTTAATACACATTTTTAAAATGAAGGCTTTTTTTTTTCTTGTTTCAGAATCTTTATTTGTTTATTCACTCATTTTTATGGCCGGCTCAGCCCGCCCCGAGGGCAGGGCTGGCGCAGCAAGTGGTGCTGGGGATCGAACCGCGGTCCCTGAAGCTGCCCAAGCTTTTCCAAGCAGGCGCTTTAGACCACTGAGCCATCCCGCCAGGCCCCTAAAATGAAAACTTTCAAGTAACAAAACAAAACACTGCTAAAGCAAAGGAAGAACTCAAATGGCCAGAGAGGCAGCCTATGTGGGACCAGTTTTAGCTTCCACTTACTAGCTGTGTGCTCTCGGTCCAGGCCTCTCTGAACTCTACTTGACCATGCACAACATGAGGCTCTCAGAGCTTTCAAAAAAAATTTCCAAGTCCTTTACATAATACTTTTTTTTGTGTGTGGGGGATGCCACTGTTACTGCAAGTTCAACCTATGGACCCTTTTGTGATCAGAAATCTCCACTTTCCTTGGGGAACAACTTTCTCAGCCCAGTCTATGTGAGGGGTGGGGAAGACTCCCACTGACAGCTCTAGCAGCAGGTAGTGATCCAGGCATGGTCAAATACTGGCCAATGACTCATTCTGGTAGTGAGGTGGAACAGGGGCCCAGCCAAGGGAAAATGGCTCTCCTATTCTCCTGGAGGAACTTTGGGATTTGTTGAATTAAGGATATGTCCATAGTTGCTGGAGGACCCTCTTTGCTCCTGTGTGGAGAGAGCAAGCCCGGCTTCAGGTTTTGGTTCACCTTGTGACAACCAACACGGTCACTTATTTCCATGTGAGCATGTACATGTGCCTGTTTTGGGTTGGTCTGCTGCTGGGGAACCATACACACTAGTACGTACCAGAAGATAAACAAGTGCCTGCTGCTTCTTGGCTGGTGCCCAGGCTGGGGGTGGAATAAACAATCCCAATGACTTTCTGAAAAGCATGTGTGTGTGGCAACAGACACCATGGAGACAAGCAGACTGTACCAGAGCAGAGATGGCAACCAGCCCCCAAAGCCACCTCGTGCATGCTTATGATCACACATGCAATATATTTTACACTAGTCCACCCTCTCTTGACTATATTATGTTCATACCCATTCCATTAAACACAATCTGGCCCATCCTCATGGCCTAGCCAGCTATTTCCATTCTAGGTTTACCTGAAGTTGAAGACTTTGGAGAAGGTCTAAGATCCCAATACAACTGTATCCATAGATCTAGACCCTTTCATCTGTACACTGGCCCTGGTCTAGGTTGAATTTCATTAAGTCACAGTTCCTAGGGAAGGTGTGTACTCTCTGTGTATGTGTGTGGGAATTGGCAATATCATATAAATCCAACTTCCTATAAAATTCTCGCATGAACTTCTTGTGCTTTGAGGGGATACAAACAACACACATTTGTACAGTCTTTCAAGAAACAGGCTCAGGGTATAGTGGCGTATGCCTGTGATCCCAGCACTCAGGAGGCCGAGGCAGGAAGATCATGTGAGTTCCAGACCAGCCCGTGCTACAAAGTGAGCTCAAGGTCAGCCTGAGCTGCATAGAAGACTCTGTCTCAAAAAGATAAGTGAAAAGAAGAGAAAGAAAGAAAGAAAATAAGAAAGCAAGTAAGCAAGCAAGCAAGCAAGCAAGCAAGAAAGAAAGAAAGAAAGAAAGAAAGAGACTCTGCACCCCCTAGGACCTGTACAGGCCCTCAGCTATGCACTTGTCTTCATGCAGGCAGAGCATAACCCAAGGTACCTGACATGATGATGGCCATGTGCCATTTACTAGCCCCTGTGTGCTCTATAGTCATTATTATATTCTATTTTATCCTTAAGGAAAATCATCAGTGATGATACAGTTATTACTCCATAGGTGAAGAAACTGACTGACCATCAGGGAAGTAATAACTTCCCAGGGCCAAAGAAAAAGAGACAAAGCTGGGAGTCACTCCAACTATACCATCCTCCCTCCCAGATAGACATAAGACACCATGTGCACACACACACACACACACACACACACACACACACACACACACACACCTGCCACCTCAGTCAGTGCAGATAACCAACTGATGTCCGTGCATTCACCTTTCCCTCCCTAACCTCCTTGCATGGCCTCCAGCCATCAACTATGCTGGCCTGAGATCATATGACTCCCTGGCCTGGGCGTGTATGAGGGCCCCTTGATACCCAAAGGTACCCTCCCTCTTTGCAGCTCCCTTACTCCCAGCAGCTGCAGGTCCTGGCCCCACTGGGGGCGGCCCCAGAATTTGGATGGGTGACTCAGGCTGAATCATGGCCCAGATGCTTCTTGGCAGCCCCTCCCCCATTCTGCCCAGAAAGCCTATTTGGAAGGCAGAGGTGGGCCTTTGGGGGGCTGGGGGAGGAGAGGAGGGGATAAGCACTTGAGAAGGAAAAATAAGCACAGTAGGGCTTCTCAGGCAGCCTCACCCCCTGATCTTTGTTCTGCCAGGAAAAGGGGTCCTTCTGGCCAGATACAGGCCAGGGGCTTCCTCTCTAATCCCTAGCCCATTTGGGCTCTCTTCCCTTACCTCTTGGCCCTGATAATATCAACAATATTAACTATTCCAGTTGATCACTCACATTTTATAGCACTTTACAGTTCTTTAATTCTCTGCTGGCCCTAAGGAGTAGAAATTAGCTTCCTGACTTTGGAGCTGGGCAAATTAAGGCTCAGAGTTTGCATGATTGGACCAATATCACACAGTTGGTGAAATGACAGGACTAGGAGGAAAGCTCCAGCCTCCAGCTCCAATCTGTGGACTTGCTGTTGGTCTGGGTGAGGGCATGATGTTGGGTGGGGGGTGGGAGGGGTCTTGCAGCCTATATGGTGGTGGCCATGAGGAAGACATGGGGGGCACTACAGGAACATGGCTCACTGCAGGGTCACTGCAGGGACACATAAGAGGGCATGGCTGAGACATAATTGGTGGCTTCCTATGTGACAGAATTATAGATCCATTTTTTTTTTTTTTTTTTTTTTTACTATCCTGCAATTAATAGGCTATGGAATTACTTATGTTTTCAAATCTTTCAGTGTTTCAGACCAAGGCTAACAAATCCAGCCCGTGGAGTTCCTGGTGAGCAAATTTTGGTTGTGGGACCTTTGTTTCTGGAAGACTCAGTTTCCCCATTTTAAAAAGCCTCAGGCAGGAGAGACTATTAAGAGGCATGAGTGAAATCACCCGCAATCATGCCCTTTAGAAACCTAGAAGAGCTTCACAAAGGGCTGTTTTTCACATTTGGTTTTATTCCTTAAAAAACATCCATGGGTGATGGGCAGAGGGCAGAGTGGGCTTCTGGAAGCCTGGGGGTGGTGCTGAAAGGGGAGTGGGTGACATCCCTCCTTTCCCCCTGCCTGGGCTCCTTCTGGCCTTCCCCCACCCTCAGCCCAGAGCTTGTTTCTAGGCAACGGGATAGATGCAGGGATGGTTTGGAGGGGAGAGAGCTATAAATAGGGAAGGGAGAAAACAAAAATAAAGTTCCAGAGAAAGCCAGGAAGCTGCATTACTGGGAAGTGGGGGCAGGTAGACAGATGAATGGGGGGGACATGAGGACAGCCCCCAATTCTCACTGAGGGGAGGGCTATTTTCCAGTTAGCAACCCAGCAGGGGTTCTGAGTGCTAAAGGGTAGAATGAGGGCTTCTGTGTGCATCTGAACAGCATGAGGGTGGTGAGAAAAAATTGCTCTGGTCCCATGAGTAGTGGCAAGAAAAGGAAAGATTTAAACAGGCAGAACTGAGGGTAGCTTGTCCTGAGGGAGGAAAGAACGCAAAGGAAGAGAAAGTAGGGGCCAATAGGAGTAGCCCTGGGTGATGGGCCTCTGAAGGCCTTCTGACCAGTGGCCTTGCTGACCACACACTCATGCACACAAGCCCAGAGGTGGGCACTTCTTCTCCCTACTTTGCTCTTCTGGAGATGTCCCCACTCTACCCTCTTACCATTCAGGTTCCAGTTCCATATTCCCTCCTCAGATCCCAGGGTTGGCCACCTTGTGTTACCATTGCTTTTCACTGCCTCCCTCCCCATGACTCTTCCACATTGCTCTTTTCTATGTTCTTCATGAAACTTTCACTTTATGACTAGTGGGAGGTGAGGTGCCAGAGCATCAGCCTGCAGGACCCCAAAGTCACTCACTTCTGAGAACAGAGCAGGTGTGTAACACATATTGAATGACTAAGTGAATGCATGCAGCACACATGGATAGCATCTGTGTACACATGTGAACACAGGTATAACACATATGTACACCCATGCCAGATATGTCCATGCAAATGCACGTGTGCACGCACACACACATATACACACATGTTGCTCCCAGTCTTTGTGACGTTGCACAAGTGTCTATAGTCTTCATGTTGCTGCTTTTCCACATTTTCCTATTGTGGGTATGCTTCATTTGTTTGTTTCTCCTCAAAGCTAAAAATTCCCATTTTGGAAATTCCAAGGGCATTGGGCTTTGGAGTCAATCTTGGGACTCAGTGCAGTCTTTACCACTTCCCAGTAGTGTGACTAGAGCAGGCAGCTTTGCCTCTCTGACCCCCAATCTCTCATTTATAAAGTGGGCCTCACAACAAGCAAGCCTTTAAGTTAGTTTCAAGTAAAATGAAAGGCAATAAGCACCACGTGCCTGGGATCTATGGGTCACTTGGGAAATGGCTCTGTGCCTGTTGCGTGGGAGGAGTCCGTGAGCTGTGTGGGCTTACACACGCACTGCTGTCTGACACAGGGCTGACATCTTCTGCTGACGCTTCTGGGCCTGTGCCTGGAATGCATTTAAAATGTCCCTGAGAGATAACATTATTTTCTGAGCGGAACCCTGCTCAGTAGGGCCAGTTGTAGGGCTTGGCACCAGGGAAGGAGAGAAATAAGTCTCTCCTCAGGCCAGGTGGTAAACCTGGTTTTGGCATCTGAAAATTGGGATCAGGTGCTGTTGCTGGATTGGAAGTCACAAACGCTTCTTTAGAGGGCAGGCAGCTCATTGAAGTGAAGTGGATAGGTGCAATACAGAAAGGAGAAGGGACTGAGGCACTGTGGCCAAATGGAAAAAGTGTGCACAGCCCAAAGGGATTCAAATTTTAAACATTTAAAGCCTGATGTAGCAAATGAAACATATCTAGAGGCCCTATTCAGACCAAGGGTCATGAGTTTGCCATCCCCAAGGATTGAGAGTCGCAGCTAGTGATTAAATTCAGCGCAAATGTATTTCAAACTCCTTCAGCCCTCACTCGAGTCAGAGAATCCAAGCTCACCGGTTCTAAATACAGACACACTGACACGCTCATGCACACTCACGGATATACGCACTATCGCTACTCATCTGCCAATTGTCTCTGCTTCTGGAAATAAAGACAGATTCTCTCTCTGTCTCTGTCTCTGTCTGTCTCTGTCTGTCTCTGTCTCTGTCTGTCTCTGTCTCTCTCTGTCTCTCTGTCTCTCTCTCTCTCTGTCTCTCTCTCTCTGCAGGTCAAGGTGACCCAAGCAGACTGGTCTCCCGCCAAGCTTGGAATTGCCCCGCCTCCGACGATCCCGGGGAGGAGGCATCGATTCTCTGGGGTTGAGCAAACAGAGCAAGCGTCTTCCAGCTTTGGGGCTGGAAGGCTGAGGCTTGGGCTTTGGCTGTCAACACAGTCCCGGCTGAGGCATGAAAGAGGGCGCGTCTTCTCAGCAAGACTGGGGAGACCTCTGCGGCAAAGCCTAGCCCAACGCCTGCAAAGAAGGGGCGGGGCCTCTGCAGCGAAAGAGGGCGGGGGCCTTGCTCAATTAGGGGCGGGGCTCGGAGCGGGAGCCTCTGAGCCAATAAGGGCAGTATTTTCTCTCTGTCCTGGGCTGCGCTTCTCTGCGCGGAACCTACAGGGTCGCTGCCCCTTTCCTCCTCATTTTGAGGCAGTATCAGGGGCCTTCCAGTGCTGATCTCTTTCTGCTCATAGCTCCTGGACAACTTCCGAGAGGCCTGCAGACCCATTTCAGCCGAGAACTGAAACTTTCAGTCGCCATTCTAGGAATAGAACACTGTATGCCAGACCCCTAGCCTCTTCTGGAGCATTGGCCCATTTCCCCTCCCGTTGGCTGTTTTTCTGCTTCGGGTAGATGTGGGTAGTGCTTGTATGTGTACACGACCTGCGGGAAGAGGTCTGTTTGCGCGTAACGGCGTCGGTCGGTGCGAGCGCGGCTGCTTTCTGAAGGCTTCTCCCAGGCGCAGGCGGAAATGAACGCGTGCATCTGCACAAGTGCACTGGCCGGTGTACGTGCACGCGCGGCCCCGCCGCCTCTGCGGCATGCGGCTTCCCTTGGCCCTGTACCTTGATAGGCGCGGGGCAGCCCAGCAGGTGGCGCCCCCGAGCCACTTTTCCTCCTCCCAATCAACTGTGCTTCCCAGCCCCTGGCAGACTCCTTTACCCCTCCAGGTCTTGGCCGGCCGGAAGGAAGAGTAGAAGAAAGAGAGGTCGAGGTCCGGGTAATCAGTCCTGTGTTTGGATCGAGTGTGGCAGACCCCAAAGAGCAGAGGGCCACTCCGGGACCCGGAAGCCCACCTGCCTCCGCCACCAGGCACTCAGCCCTGCCCATGCGGCTCTGGCTACTGACAGATTGGCTTTATTCATGGACACACGCGGGTGGGGCAGTCAGGCCCGCCCGCCTGGGACACGCTCACACAGGGGTGGGGGTGGGGCTCTCCATGCCACAGTCACAACACACCATGCCCGCGCTCAGACAGGGCCTGCAGAAGGAGGGGGATGTGGCACAGCCTGGCTCCTGGTTTTGGTTAAAAAAATGTTACTGGGGTCAATGTGGGAGTTGGATGGGGTGCTCTGGGGCTGCCCGGGCCCCTCGGAGAGAGCCTCTGTCTGGGATGTTGGAGGAGCCGTCACTTTTCTATCTTCGTTTAAAAATACATAGAACATGCTACATCCGCGCAGACACTGAACAGGATGGGACCAGAAGGGGCCACGCTGCTGGGGCGAACTCCTAGCCACGGCAGAAGCCCCAGCTCAGTCCATGCCCCCCGGCTAGACGCGAGTGGGTGGGACAGACAGATGGACAGACACTGACAACAGATTCCAAGGGGGCGCCTCGGAGAAGGAAGATCTCGTTTTTTAAGGAAAGGGTAGTAGGACAGCCCTGGCTCTGGGGTATGGGGCAGGGACAAGTAAGGAATTGTGCTGCTGGTGGGGGGCCGTCCTGGTCCCTTACGCCTCTGGCTCATATTCCTGATATTCCTCCTGCATCAGAGGGATAGGATGGGGTAGAGAAGAGCAAAAGGGAATGGAGTTGCAGACCAACAGCCAACCCTGGCAGTCAGATCCCTCTGGAGGAAGTTCAGGCCCTCCCCTTAGGCCTGGAGGGACCTAGAGTTGGGGACAGCAGGGTGCCTTGGTCTCTTTTAAGCCCCAACTGTTCTCCCCTCCATCCTTTCACTCCTTGCCCCCTGGTTCTAAAGAGGCAGGGATCACAGGGCAATTCCCAACCTTACCAGGGAAGGAACCTCCTCCCACCAGGGCTAGAATTGGCAGCAATCTTCCTAGCTGCCCAGAGACCCACAGGGCCCTGCTTCCTCTCACCTGGGGTGGTTCCTCATAACTTTCTCCTTCTGGCTCCATCAAGGGCTCAATTAGTGGCTCCTCAGCGGCTTCCTGGGCTACTTCCTCTGGCTGTGGGCAGAGAAGGGCAAGGCTGGTGAGGACAGTAGGGATAGTCCCAAAAATCTATGCTGGTAAGCCTCTGGCTGATTGGAAGCACGGGGAAAGGCAAGAAGTTGGCCATGCAAGAGTTTTAATTAAACCTTTTATTTGGAGCACCTTGAAAGTGGAGTGGTGTGAGGGTGAAATCCTTCCTGATCATCACCTAAAGCTGGGAGTGTGGAGGGCCAGGGAGCTAAGGCCCTCTGTGCCTCTCACCCAGCACCTGGCAGTCTCTGCAGGCCCACCATTTGTGACTGGATGGGCAAGGGGGAGAGACAGCACACCCAGTCACCCATTTGTTCCTCTCTCTGTGTCTGCCTCCACTGGATGGCAGGACCCCAGAGAGAACCCTGGAGACTCCCCTCCAGGGCTGCAGGGAGATGGAGGCTTAGGGACAGGGATGGGCAGGGGCTCTGAGCCTTCCCCTGCCACCTTCCATTCATCCCTCCCCCAGGGCCCAGCATGGCCTGGTTTCTTCGCTGTTGCTATTTTAAGATAAGCTGGAAGCAACAGCTCATGGTGTTGCTTGGATGTGTGAGCTAAGACTCTCCCCTCCCCCTTACATTTGCTGCCCAGATAGGCACAGATCAGTAGGCATGCATCTGGGGGGGCTGCCAAATCCATGACTGGCCACCTGCAGGTAAGCACATGTATGTGCACAAAACACAGGATTGAGCTGGTTGCAAATATGGATACGTGAAGCAGTCCTTGTCTAGGTGGACACCTGAGTTTACAGCTCCTGACCTGGTTTATTCTTCCTATTGCAGAGATGGGTGTACCAAGGCACAGGAGGTAGGGAAACACTTGCCCCGAGTCACCCAGCTACAACTAGAATTTAGGGAAGAAACATGGTGTTATAAATCCTAGTCTGAGTGCGTAATTCGGATGGAAGCTATATGTGTAAACAGAATGGATATGTCCATTGCAATCATCATACAGTGGAACAGCACACAAGAATGAAGAACAACAGCAGCACAAGTGCCTGCCTGGCAAATGTAAAGTCGTGAGTTCAATCCTGGCTGTGCGTGTGCGCGCACACACACACACACACACACACACACACACACACAAATAACAACAATGGCAAAATGTGTGTGATGGTGTATACTTGTAATTCCAGCACTTGGAAGGCTATGGCAGGAAGATCATTGCGAGTTTGAGACCAGCCTGGGCTACAAAGTGAGTTCAAGGCCTGTCTGAACTGCATAGTGAGACCCTGTCTCAGACAAAATCAAAAACAAAACAACCACCCAAGCCCACAGTAGCATTGTTGTATTTTATGAAGATATTTACATGTATCTTATGAAGATATTTATATGAAATTTTAAAAACACCTAATTTGTGGTGGTAGAAATGAGGAAGCAGGCACTCTTGGAGGAGAGACGTAGGGCCCAAGACTGAGGTGAGGTAAGTTAGGTGCACAAGGTTTAAGTGCTAGAGAAGCATTCATTTCCAGGGTCCCCAAAAAAGTAATCCTGAGAGTGGTGGACCCGAACTTTCATTTGTCTCTGGCTAGTCCTGGTGTTAGGGATAGAGACTTGGGAGAATAAAAGGTTGTTGGTGGCGGGCTGATGTTCTGTCTTGAGCTGACTGCTGGTTACATAGGGGAGCTCCCCGCTTGGAACATTTCACAGAGCCGCATGCCCTTGCATGTACGTTGTACTTCAACAAAAAAGTCACTTAGGGGTCGGGTATATTTCAGTGGTAGAGCACATGCTCAGCAAATAACGCCCTGAGATATCCATCCCCAGCATCAAAACAAACAAAAATTCACTTAAAAAAATCTCAGCCTGGCCACTTGCTAGTTATCAGGCATGTGACAAGTCACTTCACCTCAAACTACAGAAGCCTAGAATGGAGAACGAGATGATGCTATGTGCATTGGGGAACTATGGTGAGGATTTCATGTAAATGCGTTATTAAAAGCAAGCTGGAGGGTGAAAATCATCAGAAATGCTGGCTGTGAGTCTGCCTGGCTTCCTGTACTCCTGGGAGCCTTCTGGAAGGGTTGCTGTTTGGTTTGTAACTCTATCTCGAGTCCCTTGAGAGAGCAGCCCTGAGGTGTTTCCAAGGAGGAAAACGGCCAGAGAGCAGTAACTCTGTGCAAAGCCTATCCCAAAGACCCTGAGGATGGTGTATCAGGCCTGGAGCTGCCTCTTTGTGTACTCTAGCACCTAGTAGAGGGCTTGGACCTGTGTTGGCACAAAGTGACTCCTGTGATGTTGACCTAAGCTTATGATTCCATCAAGCCTACAAGGGAAGGAGGTGGGGGGGGGGTCTTTGTCAAGTTGCTTCAGACCTGAGCCTCAATTTCTCTATCTATAAAATGGGCCAGGGATGGTACCTTTCTCAAAGCAACACTATGAAGATTCAATGAGTCACTCCATGTGAAATGCGTAGGAGAGATCAATGAATGGGAATGATTACTGGTAACATTTTTACAGGAAATGGAAATTATATACATGGTAAAATGTGGAGATGACATTGGAAACAGAACTATGGAGTGAAGAACTAGGCTTTGAACCATGGAAGAAACCAAATTTACAAAATGTCTGGAGTGGAGGGTGGTATGGGGTCCCCCAGCCAGAGGATACACTCAGCTAGACTGTACCCTGATTACCCAAATGAAGTGCCTATCTGTTGTCCCATATAGACTGCTAGCATGACCATGTGACTAACTGGGCCATTCCCTGTATGCAAGCCAGGCTCTGCCTGTATCTGTCACCCCTGGGATTGCTGCATTGGCATCACCTGCATATTTGTTAGAAACAAAAATTCCTGGACCCCAGCTCCGACCTATTGAACCAAAAGTTCTAGGGATAGGGTTGACCTGTATTTTCACATGGCCTCCTGGTGATGCTGACACATGTTTAAGTTTTGAGAATTTCTCATCTGTATTGTCTGTGACCTGTCCAAGGACTAGTGTGTTCATCTTCCATGTTGCTGGCAGATACTCAGGCTAAGAGACATAGTGGGAGCTGCCCAGGGCCATACAGCCAGGGAGTAGTGCAGCTGTTCCGTGGGGCTCAGGGGCTCACAGCTTTCCCTACGGGATGTTCTGATGTCTTTATGCTTACATGTATAGCCACTTTCACTCTGCTGGAGAAATACATGTGCACAAATGTGTGACACATGGACCCCTCCCACCATACATCTGCTCACATCTGCTCACAGGGCATTTGTACTTGCCATTCATAACTGTCTAAAATATATGTCTTGAACATCTATTCCATTCCTTGGGTATTGGCTCAGACATCACTTTCTCAGTGAAAACCTTCGGGCTCAAATGACTTTTTTTTTTTTAAGGAATTTTTTAATTTTTTTTTCTTGTTTCAGAACCTTTATTTGTCTATTCACTCATTTTTATGGCTGGCTCAGCCCACCCTGAGGGCAGGGCTGGTGCAGCGTGTGGTGCCGGGGATCGAACCGCGGTCCCTGAAGCTGCCCAAGCTTTCCCAAGCAGGTGCTTTAGACCACTGAGCCATCCCGCCAGGCCCCTTCAATTTTCTCTCTCTCTTTTTTTTTTTTTTTTGGTGGTACGAGGGATCAAACTCAGGACCTTGCACTTGCCAGGCAAGCACTTATTCTATTGAGCTATCTCCCCAGTTCCCTCAAATGACTTTAACCTTTGTTGTTTTTCCTTCCCAGCACCCATCCCTGTTGGAAACCACCAACAGTGGTTTGTTGGCTCACTTTTCACCATCTCTTCCCACTACAATATCAGCTGCATGAATAGAGAATCCCATTCACTGTACAAGCTTCTAGAACAATTCCTTGCTAGTGCAGACATTCATTTAATGAAATGAATAACACATGCAGATGTGGCCGAAAGTGGGCCGGATTACGGTGGCAGGTGGGGTGGTGCACACAGCCAATTCTGGGTCCTGTCACAGGAAGCATTACATCTACACACATATTCCAAGCGTATAGATTGCCTCATTCTGAGTCCTATAGAATCAGAAACCGCCGAGGGAGCTGTTTATTTGTGTGCCTGGTGTGTGTGAGAGGGAACATAGGTGTGGCGGATAGTCACTTACCTTCAGGTCAGTGGGGAACTCCTCCTTCTTCACCAGGCCTGTGGCTGCAGCTATGTTCCCAGCCCCAGAGAACACAGCTCCTCCCAGATGTGATGCCTGCTCCTTGGTTTTCTCAGCCACTGGAGCACCAAGGAATGTGGGGAAGGGTTGAAGGGCCGAGATTAAGGAGGCACAAATTCCCCCACATAACATCCCATGGCCTGCCCTGCCCAGGGGCACCTCCCACAGAAGCCTTAGGAGCCCTCCCACCCTTCCAGCCTAATGATAGGAAAGGGGACTGTGCCAGGGCTGGGCTGGTACCTGAGGCCACACCTTGTACCACCCCCTCTCGGGTCTTGCTTCCTGCAGGGAGAAAAAATACATGTAAAGAGTCTGAGCTAAGGAACAGACATACCAGCATGACACAGGGGTTATAGCTTAGACAGAAGGACACTTATATAGCAATGGGTTCCCTGGCCCCATTCCTGCTTGCTGGTACCCATGTCTTGTAAGTCTTGCCTCAATATTAATCACACTGAGCCCCACACCCCTTTCCTTAGGCTTTCCAGTTCTCCTTGTAACCCTGGCACCTGTACCTCCCCCCCCGCAGTGACTTCACAGCAGTGACTCACACTAGTTCATGTACTCCTCTCCCCAGCCTTTGAGGTAGGTACTGTCGGTATCCCTGTCGCCCAAGTAGGAAATAGTAGCTTGGGAACCCCCTGAAACCAGTAAGTGTCTGAATGGGCATTCAAGTTTAGATGTTTCTTCCCTCCTCCCCCAATTCCTGCTACCAAGTACTATAGGAGTGTGTGGCCTTTCAAAATCTATGTATTTTGAAAGGTGTCCCCAGTGCCCTTGATGTATGACTGTCCATGTCCCACTACTCCACTTATTCTACATTCTCTCCTCCTACCAAGGGTCTGATCCTTTGTTCTATGGAGTACTAGGTTGGGGTGGGTCTATTGAAGGGATATTGCCTGGCCTTGGAGAAGTGGGGAGCAGGTGAATATTCTGGAAGGAGTTTGGGGAGGGTGATTCAGCTTCAGGGAACCATGCAACAAGGCACAGAGAAGTATGACTGGGCTCACATACCAGGAACAATGGGCAATGGGAAATGAAGTTGAATTGTAGACTGAGGCAGGGTTGTGAAGGGCACTAATGCTAGGCTACAAGGAGCTGAGGCTTTAATATTCACGGAATAGGGGCTTTCTGGGGGGGTGTGATTCCAGGCAGGGGAAGAAAGGCGGTGCAAATCTGAAGAAGGCAGTGTGCCTTGCAGGGGTGCAGTCCTCTAGAAGAGACAGTGACAGTGATGCCAGGGACCAACTGGAGTGGAGTAATAGGGTTGGCAACCAGGTAGGAGGGAAGTCAGGGCTGGGGTCAGGAGGACATGGGCTCAAGGCTTCTTCCATCACCCCTGCCCTCACACAGGCCACACTTTTCTGGAGGCTACATTAGTTCCCAAAGGGACTCCCCGAAATTTGCTCTGTGCCCAAAGGCCTGAGAGACCTTTCTAAACTGAAGTCAGATCATGTCAGTCTGTTGCTTACAATCTCTCACTGCAATTACAGAATTTATTGTTTTGCTATGGCTGTAAAAACACCTCCTTGTGACCTGGCTCTTGCCTCCAACCTGAACTCACCTGCTACTATGGCTCTCTGCCCTCTGCTCTGTGCACATTTGAAGGCTTTTCTGCCTGACCCATTCCTCAGCTGACCCCTATTATTCTGGCCTAAATGCCACCTCTTTCTATCCTATCCCAGCCTCACCTGCTGTTCACTGGTACAACGCCAGGACCCGAACAATGCTTGGTGTGTAGTAAGTGGTCAGGAAATGTTCAAATTTGCGCAGTTCAAATGTACAACGATCTTGGGGCAACTGACTTGCCCATTAAGCTGTGCAAAGAGCACTTACACCTGCTGCACACAAGCAGGCCTTCAATCACTGTAAGGGCTCCAAAAAACAGTTAAGTGTAAACTCCAACCTGTCCTCTCTTTATGTAAATGACCCTATAAGCTCCTTTCACACTTAGGGAGAGAGATTTTAACCACCTGGCCTTTCTCATGACACCAGCTGGCAGCTGTGAGGAGGCAGGATGAGAAAACTGGTGAGAGAGGAGCCACAGATGCTGGGAGGCCGAGGGACCTGGTGAGCAACCCAGCCCCGATGATGGCTGGAGCAGCCCCGACTAATAGGGGAAGGAGGAGCCACATAGGGTGGGGCTTCACAGTCTGGAAACTGGGGTTCAGACCCTGGCTTTTGGTTTAATCAGCTATGTGACCTTGGGCAAGACAGGTAAGCCCCTGGGAGCCCCGTGTCCCTGCTCTGTAGACTAGGCTGGGAGCATTAAATGATGTAATGGATGTAATCGTAATTTACACAGCGCTTGGTCCTACAGCATGGGTTCAAAACTATTAATAATAGTAATAGAAATTTTTACAAAGAGTGCTCAGGCTCTCTGCTTTGATCACTACAGAATCCCGCCTTCAACGCTCCCCCAACCCAGGCTTCCATGAGCTGTGTCCTCAGTGATCCCTGCTGACCCCGCCCCGTCTGCTGACTCATATTCTCTCGCCCCATCACTCACTCTCTCTGAGGACCCCATCCCCACATCCTCAGAGGATCCCCAACCTTGCAGCCCCGAAAGCCCCGCCCCTCGCCCACCGACGTAGAGGACGCCCTCCTTGGTCTTCTCCGCTGCCTCGGTGACCCCCTGTTTGGTTTTCTCAGCGGCAGCCACAACGCCCTCCTTGGCCATGGACAGGCCCTTCATGAACACGTCCATCCTGGCGGCCTGGGGAAGGTGAAGACACGGACACCGGCGCTCTGGCTCTGCACCCCCAGCCCCTCCCAAGGGATAGATACAGCGCCCCCACCCTTGCGCCTTGGCGCCTCTTCTTGGCTCGGAGTCCTTTCCTCCTCGGACTCCCCAGTGCGGGAACTCAGGGCCGCGGCGAGTCCCTGCGTCCTTGAAACCCAGGACGCGGGAGGGGCCACAGACTCAGTTATCCGGAGCTCTGCAACCTGCAGCCCTGCTGAACCGGGGTGCTGGGCCCGGCGCGAGTACTCGTGGCCGGCCAGTACACACACGAGAGTCACACGGTCATGCACGCAAACACAGACCGCGGACACGCTCACGTGTACATTCAGGACATGCAGACGCTCAAACGGGCACGGACCCCAGACACGAGCTCAGACGCACGTCCACACGGCCACTCAGACAGTTGCAAACACAGAAAAACAGATCCACATACCCGGGGATGCACGCTGACGCGCACCCACCCCCTCACTGCAGCCCCGCTCCATTTTCCATCCCCTTCCCCACTACCAGTCCCAATGCCTTCTCCAGCTCATGCCTCAACCTGCCTCAGTCCCTCTGGGTCCCCCAGCCCATTCTCCATCCCTGGCGCGCGGCCGCCTCACCTGGAAGCGGGGCCCCGGCTGGGAATGGAGTGGCGGCTGCGGCGGCTGCAGCGAGCAGACCAGCAAGCTCCGCTAAGGCTGTCTGGGGCGAGCTCCGGGCCAGCGGGGGATCCGGCCGCGGCCAGGCGCTCGGGTCGCGGGTCCTGAGCAGGGCGCAGCAGTGCCGGGCCTTGGTAGCGTTGCCACCAAGAGTTCTTCTCGCGCTCAGCTCGCTCGCGCGCTTGGGCTCCGGTTCCAGCTCCGGCGCTGCGGCAGCTCTGAGCTCAGCGCCCCCCCTGGCGGCCGCGCCGCCCCCTCCGCCTGACTGACAGGGGGCGGGGAAGGTGACATCTCTGCGGAGCTGTCGAGCCTCCAGGGGTCGGCCTCTGACGAGCCGCTGGGGACCCAGGGACTGGAGGCTCGTAGTCTTTGGGGGCTCGGGGAGGGCGATGTTGCAGCGTGCTGGGAATGGGAAAGAAATAATGTGGTCGACTTTGGAGTTCAGATGGGCTGAAATCCTAGCTGCGGTTGTCGTTAACTATGAAACCTAAGGCTGTTGGGCTGTCTTTTCCCAAAGCGTTCTCCTTTCTCTAAAACAGATGGCTGGCTGGATGCACGATTATTGAGCGCCTCTAGATGCTTTGAGTTTAAGGGAAAGAGACGGTGGAAAAGGAAAACAAAGTCCCTACTCTGGAGATACCACTGTGCGTGTCGGGGGAAGGGTCTTAGAGGAAAGGAACCCTGAGAACTCAGGAAATGCGGGAGTGTAGAAGCAGTGAAGAAGTGCTTTCAGAGCCAGGACCTCGTAGGACGGATAAGTTTTTATCTGGCAGACAAGTAGGAGGAGATTTTAGCATGGGTAATAGCGCTGTGCTCAGAAATGCAGGTGCAAGGGATGGGCGAAAAGGAAAGGGGAGCCAGCAGCCAGATTGCGCAGGGCCTGGGGGAAAATGCTCGCAGGCCGCTGTTAGGACTGCGCTGAAAATTGGCGCAGAATTTTTGGAAGGTAGTTTGGCCCTGTTTACGAAAGCACAAATGCATACTCCTTTTAAGCCAAATGTCCTCTTCCAGGAATTTATTCCTTGGATTTCTACTAGTACAAGGGCTCACAGACATTTGTGCAGGGATGTTCCTGGCAGCAGGAACACCTTTTATTGGTGCACAAAAGCTGCAAAGAACCTAAATGTCCATGTACAGAGGAAAGGCTGGCTAGATATGGCACATCCACCCAGTGTCAGGCTATGCTGTGGTGAGAGAGGATGAACTGCTTGTGTATGTTGGCATGAGGATAGATAAGGTGGTGAAGGAGAAGCAGCACGGTAGGGGACTATGTGTTGAATTGATAGGCCAATTTTGATACAGAGAAATATATACTTATAGATACTATATTAAATGAATAAATATATAAATTTTGGTATAAAAATATATTTGTATAAGTATATACTGGTATATAAACATACTTATCATATATTACACATTTACACAGGTACATTATACACAAATATATATATATAGTTCACCCTCTGTATTCAACTAACCATGGATCAAAAATAATTGAAAAAAATTGAATCTGCCCTGAACGTGTAGGAGCTTTTTTCTTGTCATTTTTTTTAACCAATGCAGTATAACTACTATGATATAGCATTTATATTGTATTTTGAGTACCCAGAGATGATTTAAAGTACCCAGGAGGATGTGGGTGGGTTTGATGCAAATACTATTTGATTGAGGGAGGACTTTGGTATCTGCTGAGGGCTCTGGAGTCCATCCCCTGTGGATACTAAGGGATGGCTGGGATTATTTATAGGCAGGTATATAGAGGATGCCTGAGCACACTTGCAAAATGTGGCTCCTTATTAGTCCTCTTGCAGGTGGGCCTGAGAAGGTCTCGGGAAGGGAGGCTTTCAAGTGCATCACTTCCTTCTTTGTGTTGTTTGATTATTTTACTTTAGATAGGATGATATTAGAAACAAGTATGGGGGACATTATTTTTTGTTTCATGGCACTGAACTTGCTCTGTTCCTATGTTTAGGGCTTCCCTTAGGAGGCAGAGCCCACTTCCCTTCCTAAAACTGACAGTGCCAAATGCTTGCTGTCTCAGTTACTCTTCTCTCATTGCTGGGACAAATACCCAACACCCAAAATGAATGAAGGAAAGGTTTATTCAGCTCACTGAAACCTTCAGCTTACTGGAGGTTTCAGTCTATATTCGGCTGGCTCCAATGCTGAGTGGAACAGGGCACAGAGCATCCAGTTCATGGCAGCAGGACAGCAACAAAATGGTGATGGAGGCAACTGACCAACCAGGGCAATGAGAGCCATAGAGGGAGTTTGTTTCTCTGTCTATCTTATATTACATTCAGGCTCTCTGCCTTAGGATATCTGTCTCAGATCACACCCATAATCCCAGCAGTACTAAGACACATAATTTCAGTGGATCATAAGTTAGTCTCAAACTCTAGATATCCCTGCCCCATGACTTCACGAAGCTTTGCGGGGACAACTAGACACAGATCATAACACTTGTTTTGCTTGCCTCCCTTGCAGCCTGCTGGATATGTCCCCAGTGAGTGGAGCCTCAGGCCCACCAGCCCTCACTGAGAATTTGAGGCTGGTGAGAGCAAGGAGCAGGAGAAGCAGGGGAGTGTGTTCTGAGGAAGGGTGGTGGTATTGGCAGAGGCAGCTCTTATAGGACCATAGGCAGCACTTGTTCTAGAAACATCCAGCACCAACAGGGCAACTGCCTTGTCATGTCATGCATAGTATCAGAAGAAACTTCATGGGCCAGCTAGGTAGTAGGATTTGAGGCATCACTTTGAGCTGTTCAAAATTTGTTAATATGCTGGGCATGGTGGCGCACGCCTGTAATCCCAGCACTCGGGAGGCTGAGGCAGGAGGATCGGTGTGAGTTCGAGACCAGCCTGAGCTACAAAAGTGAGCTCAAGGCCAGCCTGAACTGCATAACAAGACCCTGTCTCAAAAAGACAAAAAAAAAAAATTGTTAATAAACTCCTACCTGCTTGTATTAGCTATAAATGATTTGAGTGGCTCCATCTTTTGATCTCATTCCTTTTATTTTATTATTTTTTTAAATTTTATTTATTATTTTTTTCTTGTTTCAGAACCTCCGTTTGTCCATTCACCCATCTTTCATGGCCGGCTCAGCCTGCCCCGAGGGCAGGGCTGGCGCAGCATGTGGCGCTGGGGATCGAACCGCGGTCCCTGAAGCCGCCCAAGCTTCCCCAAGCAGGGGCTTTAGACCACTGAGCCATCCCGCCGGGCCCTCATTCCTTTTATAAAAGATCTATCTCTGGGGCTAGGGTGATAGTTCATTAGGATAAGCACTTGCCTGGCAAATGCAAGGACCTGAGTTTAATCCCTGGTTCCACAAAAAAAAAAAAAACAAAAAAACAAAAAAACAAAAAAAAAACTATCTCCCTACTTCCTTTATATTTTATTCACATTTTGAATTTCTCATATAAGAAAACACGTAATATTTAATCTGGTGCATCTGATTTATTTCACTTAACATTATGATGATGTCAGGGGGCTGGGGAGATAGCTCTGAGGCACAAGTTCCTGCTGGGCAAGTGCAAAGGTCATGAGTTCGAACCCTGGTCCCACAAAAAAACAAAAAAACATTATGATGATGTCAAGGTGCATCCATTTTCCTACAAGTGACTCAAGCTTATCCTTTTTTATGACAGAGTAATGGTCCATTATGTATAAATATCACATATTCATTATTTATTCATTTGTTGATGAACACATAAGTCACACTCACAACTTAGCTGTTATGAATTCTGCTGCTATAAATATAGGTATGTGTGTGTCACTGTAATATGGTGTCTTTTTAACTTTTTCAGAAAGATACTTACAAGGAAAATACCTGAGTCAAATAGGATTTCTATTTTAAGTTTTTAAAGGTATATCCATACTGATTTACACAGTGATTGTACTCATTTATATTTCCACCAACAAAGTAGAAGCCTCACCAACATGTGTTATTATTTAATTTCTTGATGATGGCCATTCTTTCTGCAACAAAATGAAATCTCAGTATTATTTTTAACTTGCATTTCTCTAATGGCCAGTGATGTCTGACACTTTTTTCATGTATTAGTCACTTGTACTTCTTCTTTTGAGAAATGCTTATTCATTTCAGTTGTCCATTTTTTAATTGGGCCTTTTATTCTGGGGGTCTAATTTTTTCAAGTTCTTTATATAATCTAGATATTAATCCTTTATCCAGTGTGTAGCTATTAACAATTTTTCCAGTCTATAGCTTGCCACTTCACTCTGTGGATTATTTCCTTTGCTGTGAAGAAGCTTATAAATTTGATATAGTTCCATTTGTTCATTCTTTATGCTATTTCTTAAGCAATTGGGATTCTGTGCAGAAAGTCCCCAGTTATACCCATGATTCCAAGACTTTTATTTACCTTATCTTCCAGCAGGTCATTTCTGTTTCATTTCTTAGATCTTTGAACCATTCGGCCTTATTACATAGTGAGACATATGGGTCTAACTTCAGTCTTCTGCATGCAGATAGAGAACTTTTCTAGCACTTTTTTTTTTTTTTTTTTGCAGGACTGGGGTTCAAACTCATGACCTTGCACTTGCTAGACAGACACTTGTGCCACAGCACTATCTCCCTGACTCTATAGCACTGTTTATTAAAGAGGCTGTCTTTTCTCCAGAGTGTGAAGTTTGGAAACTTCATCAAAGATTAGGTGACTGAATGTGCCAAGGATTGTTTCTGTATCCTTTATTGTATTTTATTGGTCTACATGTCTGGTTTTGTGCCAATATCATGCTGTTGTTATCGTTATGGCTCTGTAATATAACTTGAAACCTATGACTGTAGCGTTGTCTGCTTTGTTCTTGTTCCCAGGACTCTTCATGCTATTCTGGGTCCTTTCTGGTTCCATATGAAGTTTAAAACTGTTTTGTATATTTCTGTGAGGCATGTTGGTATTTTTATTAGGATTGCATCAAATCCGTGTATCAGTTTTGGGAGAATGACCATTTTGACAATATTCGTTCTGTCTATCCAGGAACTGGAGGTGTCTTTCTATTGTCTAATATACCCTTCAACTTCATTTTACAGAGTACTGTAGTTTTCATTGTAGAATTCAATCATATCCTTGTTTAGGTTAATTCCTAAGTATTTAATTTTTCTTGATATTGTTGTGAATGGTATTGTTTTCTAATTTCCTAGTGGGTTCATTATTGGTATAGTGAAATACCACTGATTTTTGTATGTTGAGTTTGTATCCTGCTACACTAATGAATTTGCTTGTTAATTCTAAGAGTCTTTGATGGAATCTTTGGGGCCTCAGTATAAAGGGTCATTGTCAGGCTGGACCCCGAGGAGCAACCAAGACCACTAGGACAGGCATAATTGAAGCAAACAGTGATATCTTTATTTCAGGATGGGTGCAACCTGATCAAGGGCGAGAAGGCTGTTGACCATGAACAAGGGAAGACAGCCAGCTTTATAACTAGCCTGGATGTGGGAGAGTCATTTCACTGAAGAAGATGGAAAATTTTAAGTTTCTCAGGGGTCATGGGTAGGTCTGGTGCTTATTTGGGATGAGGGAAATGCAGTGGTATTCTGCTGATTTACAGTGTGTCTTGTAGATTTACATAGTTTTCCTTACGCCTGAGAACCAGACCTGGGAGCCATCCTGCCAAACAGACTTACTTTTGTTTCTCAGGTTGAGTGAGAGGCCTTTCTTGTTTAAACAGACTGGTCTACCGAATTTTTTCTCTTCAGGTTGGGAGTGGCCTAATTGTGAGAACGTAACCATCATGTTATCTGCAAGCTGATAATGTGACCTCTTCCTTTCTGGTATATGTCCCTTTTATTTCTTTCTCTTGCTGGATTGCTTTGGTTAATATTTCAACCACTATACTAGACAGGAGTGGTGATACTGGAATCCTTGTCTCATTCCTGATTTCAGTGGGAAAGCATTCAGTTTTTACCATTTAATATTACATTGGTAGAAGTTTTGTTGTAATTTTTTTTTTTTTATGAGAGTGGGGTTCGAACTCATGACCTTGTACTTGCCCAGCAGGCACTTGTACCTTGGAGCTATCTCCCCAGCCCCTGTAAATAGGTTTGTCAAATTGAGATAGGGTCCTTCCATGGATATGTTCTTCAGAGTTTTTATATGACACATTGATGTTAGATTTTGTCAAAGACTTTTTCTGCATCTATGGAGATAGTCATGTGATTTTTCTCCTTGCTTCTGTTTGTGATTTATTACATTTATCAGTTTACATATGTTGAGCCATCCTTGCATCCCTGGGATGAAGCCTACTTGGCCATGATATATGAGCTTTTTGATGGTTTGTTGTATTCATTTGCCAATATCTTGTTGAAATTTTTGTATCTATGTTTATTAAAAAGCTTGGCCTGTAGTTTTCTTTTAGAGTTAGATCCTTGTCTGGTTTCAGAACTAGGATAATTCTAGCTTCCAGGAGTGAGTTTGGAAGTAATTCTTCTTTTTTAATTTCATTAAAGAGTTTAAAGGATATTGACATTATATCCTCCCTGAAAGGGAGGCAGTGAATCGTAAGGCAAAGCAATGAATTCATCAAGTCCTGGGCTTTTCTTAGTTGGTAGGTTATTTACTACTTTCTTAATTTCATTTCCTGTTATTAGACTGTTCAGCATTTTTATGTTGTATTGGTTTAGTTTTGGTTATTTATATGGGTCTAGGAATTTGTTCATTTCTTCAGGAGTCTCCAATTTATTGGAGCATAATTTTTCATGTACAGTAGATGCTAATGAGCTTCTGGATTTTAGGGGTCTCCTTTTCAACTTTCCCTAATTTTGTTAGGTTTAAGCACTCAGGAGGCTGAGGCAAGAGGATCAATGTGAATTTGAGACCAGCCTGGGCTACAAAAGTGAGCTCAAGGCCAGCCTGAACTGCATAGTGAGACCCTGTCTCAAAAAGACAAAAAAAAATTTTTTTTTCTTAGGTTTAACTTGATTTTTTTCTTTCAAAGAGCCACTCTTCATCTAGGTCTGGTGGAACACACTTGTAATCCTGGCACTTGGGAGGCTGAGGCAAGAGCATCACTAACAGGCCCCATGCCAGCCTAGGCTATGTAAGCAAGCTCAAGGCCAGTATGAACTACAAGGTGAGACCCTGTCTCAGAACAAAACAAAATAAACTCATCACCACCAAAGAACAGCTCTTCAATGTATTGATTCTTTGTGTTTTGTTTGTTAGTTTTGATTAATATTATGGTTTATGTCTAGTTGTCCCCCCAAACTCTCATGCAGTCATGGGGCGGGGACTTCTAGAGTTTGAGACTTGACTTATGACCCACTGGGATTATGTGTTCTAGTACTGATGGGATTATGGGTCTGAGTCCTTCTGGGATTATGGGTGTGGCCTAAGGTGGATAGGCTGAGACAGAGAGCTTGAATGTAATGTAAAGAGAGACAGAGAGACAGACTCTTGCTGTTGCTCTCCGCTGCCCTGGTTGGTCAGTTGCCTCTGTCACCATTTTGTTGCTATTCCACTGCCATGAACTGCTGGCCTCTGCATTGTGCCTCTTTGCCTTGGATCCAGCCGAATATGGACTGAAACCTCCATTAACTGTGAGCTAAATAAACCTTTCCTTCCTTCATTTTGGGTGTTGGGTATTTGTCCCAGCAATCAGTAAAAAGTAACTAAGACAATTAATTTCTTTTTGATCTTTATGATTTCTCTCCTTGTACTAAGTTTGGGTTTGGACTGTTCTCATTCTCTTGGTTTCCTGAGGTGCATTATTAGGTTGTTTATTTGAGCTCAGTCTTTCTCCAGTGTAAGCATTCATGGCAGTAAATTTCTCTCTTAGGACTCTTCTTTGTGCCTTATAGGTGCTGGTATGTTATGTTAGCATTATCATTTGATTCTAGAAGTTATTTAATCTGCAAACCACTGAGTTATTAGGAGTGAATGCATGCCTACTTAGTGAAATTTCTGTAGTTTCTTTTGCAAATGACTTCTAGCTTCAGCATGCTGTGATCTGATAGGATACAGAGGATTTTTTTTTCTTGTATTTATTTAAGCATGCCTTATACACTAATATGTGGTCTATTTTAGAGAAAGTTCTGTGTATTGCTGAGAATATGCATTCTGTTACACATATAACACTGTAGATATCAAGTCCATCTGTTTCAAGCTGTGATTCAGCTCTGATATTTCTTTGTTAATTTTTTAGTTGACCCATTTCTCTGTGAAAATGGAGTACTGAGGCACTGTACTCTGATTGGGTTGGTGTTTATTTGATCTTTTATGTCTATCAGTGTTTGTTAATGAAGTGAAGTGCTCTGGTATTTAGGGTTTTTCTTTTTTTTCTTTTTAAACAAGGTCTTGCTATGCAGTTCAGGCTGGCCTTGAGCTCACTTTTGTAGCCCAGGCTGGTCTTGAACTCACACCAGTCTTCCTATCTCAGCCTCCCAAGTGCTGGAATTACAGGCGTACCACACCTGGCTCTTGTCTGGTGTTCAGTGCATTCAATGTTATTATATTTTCCTGTTGAATTGTTCCCTTAACTAATACATAATCACTTCTTTACCTCTTCTGATCAGTTTTGGTTTAGTTTATTTTGAGAATAGAGTTACAATCCATGCTTGCTTCTGGGGTCCTGGTATGTAGAATATGATTTTCCATCCTTTTAATTTTTTTTTTTTTTTTTTTTTTTTTTTTTTTTGTGGGACCAGGGTTCGAACTCACGACCTTGCACTTGCCCAGCAGGCACTTGTGCCTCGGAGCTATCTCCCCAGCCCCCTAATTTTTTTTTAAATTTTATTTATTTTTTTTGTCTTCTTTCAGAACTTTTGTTTATTCACTCATTTTTATGGCTGGCTCAGCCTGCCCCGAGGGCAGGGCTGGTGCAGCATGTGGTGCCGGGGATTGAACCGAGGTCCCTGAAGCTGCCCAAGCTTTCCCAAGGGGGTGCTTTAGACCACTGAGCCATCCCACTGAGCCCTCCATCCTTTAATTTTATTATTATTATTTAAATATGTATTTATTTATTTGGTTCAGAGTCTCACTATGCAACTTGGACTCACAGTGATCTTCCTCTGTAAGCCTCCCCAGTACTGAGATTATAGATATGTACCACCACACCAGGTTTCAGTGGTCAGCGTGGTACAGGGCCTGCATAGCGTGCAGTACAAGGGATCAAACCTGGGTCTTTGAGCTTGCCAGACAGGCAATTAGACTGCTAAGCTATCTCTCTGGTGCATCTTTTTTTTTTTTTTTTTTTTTTTCAGAACTGGGGATTGAACTCAGGCCCTTGCTCTTGCCAGGGAAGCGTTTATTCTACTGAGCTATCTCCCTAGACCCTGCCCATCTTTTAAATTTTAGTCTATGATTTTCATTTTATATTAGAAGGGTTCTGGGCCCGGAGGAATGGCTCAGTGGTCTAAAGCGCCTGCCTGGGAAAGCTTGGGCGGCTTCAGGGACCGCGGTTCGATCCCTGGCACCACATGCTGCGCCAGCCCTCGGGGTGGGCTGAGCCGGCCATAAAAATGAGTGAATAAACAAATAAAGGTTCT
>PVJA010013335.1:17681-49918 GCA_004027025.1 Myocastor coypus | reverse complement strand
TAGGAATATAAAGAGAGACAGAGAGACAGACTAGAGCTGTTGCTCTCTGCTGCCCTGTTTGGTTGGCTACCTCTGCCACCATTTTGTTGCTGTTCTGCCGCCATGAACTGAATGCTCTCCGCCCTGCTCCACTCAGCCTTGGGCCAGTCGAATATGGACTGAAACCTCTACAAACTGTGAGCTAAATAAACCTTTCCTTCCTAAAAAAAAAAAAAAAGGAACAGAAGAATTCATAACTGAAGTATAACTGATGAGGTAGATTGCCCACTGGTGGTCAACTTGCTACATGCAGCTGAGCTGAACTATCATGGTGCTGGGTGTGGGAGGCCCACCTGAGGATTACTGCCAGCAGCACAAGAGGCAGAACTGCAGAAGCTGTTGGGAGGCTGATAGCGAAGCTGTCGGAGCTGTTGGAAGCTGCTGGTCCTCTTGGGCCACTCTGCTATAGAACCTTGTCATGCTCACTTTCCTGATGAACTTGGTTGTTCTCCTCAGAGGAGAGTTCAGGACCTTGTTGTTGCTGAGAATGGCTATAGCTCACTTTGGGGTAGCTTTGGTCCTCACCTTGGGCATCACTGCCTGGTTCAGGAGGGCAAGATAGTGCACAGCTCAGCCTCTTAGAGAAGCTTGTCATGTTGGCTTTTCTGATGGGTACTTAGCTTTCTCCATCCTTGGAGGACTTGGGGCCCTCACTGTTGCTGACGATATCTGTGATTCTTTTCAGGGGAGCTCTGGTTCTTATTTTGAGCATTGTTTTCCAGCTCCAGTGCAGATCCCTCAGCCTTTCAGCACAGATCCTTCATCCTGATGGCACAGATTTTCAAGTTTCTACCACTGACATTGGGGCCTTCCCAGCACAGATCTGTGAACTGGCCTGCACGAGACACTGTCATGGGCTCTACGCCTCCAGTTGGACTTGTGAGAGGCATTGTTATGAGCTTTAGGTCTTCAGGTGGACTCATACAGGATACCATTGTGGGATCCAAGCCCTAAGCTGGATTCCTTAGTCTTTAATATGTGGACAGATTAAATGTCCACTGGCACTTACACTTTTCTTTGCTAGAAGTTTTTTAAAATTACTGTTATAATTTCACTGACTGATATTGGAATATTCAGAATTTTTATATCTTCTTGGCTCAGATTTGCTAGTTCATAGATATCTAAGAATTTATCTTCTTCTTCTGAATTTTCTATTTTATTAGAGTACAGGTTCTTGTTGTTCCCTACAGCCTTCTGAATTTCAGCAGAATCCATTACAATTGTACTTTCATTTTTAATTGCATGCATTTGATTTTTTCTTTCCTTATTTTATTTATTTGTTTATTTATTTTTATTTTTTTGAGACAGGGGCTTGCTACGCAGTTCAGGCTGGCCTTGAATTCACTTTTGTATCCCAGGCTGGTCTCGAACTCTCACCAATCCTCCTGCCTCAGTCTCCTAAGTGCTGGGATTACAGGCATGAGCCACCACGCCCGGCTTCTTTCCTTATTTTAGTAAGATTGGCCAAGGATTTGTCTATTTCATTTAAGCTTTCAAAGAACCAATTCTTTGCATTGTTTTTGAGGCTCAGTTTCTTTGGTTTCTGTTCCGATATTTATACCTTTCCTTTTGATTTGGATTGTTCTTGCTTTTCTAAGATTGAGGTGCATCCTTAGGTTACTAGAGCTTGGTCTGTTTATTTGATCTTGCTATTATGAGCTTCTTCCTTAAAACTACTTCTGTTGTGGCACATAGGTTCCAGTATATCATACTGGCATTACTGTTTGATTGTATGAATTGTCTGATTTCTTCTTTAATTTCATGTGTGACTCACTGATTATTCAATAAGGTAAGACTTAATTTTCATATACTTACATAGTTTCTGTGGTGTCCTTTGCCATTGTTTTTAAGTTTCATTATGCTCTGATAGGATAACATGTATGGGACAATTTAATCTTTTTGCATTTTTAAAGCATACTTTATGGGCTAGTATGTGTTCTAATTAAGGCACCAAGTGCTACTGAGAACAATGAGTTTTTTTTGCTGTTGGGCAAAACATTTTGTAATTATCTGTTAAGTCTACTTATTTGAAGGTTTGGCTCAACTCTGACTTTTTGTTGTTTCTTTTTGTCTAAGTGAATCATCCACTTGTGACAAAAGGATATTGAGGGCTCCCATTATGATTGTGCTGGTGTTTATATGAATTTGCATTATGGTTTATTTTATGAAATTGAATGATTGAATGCACTGGTACTTGCTGCATATACATTTATAACTGTTCCCACTTCCTGTTGGATTGTTCCCTTAAGTGATACGGAGTGAACTTCTTTGATGCTCTGATCAGTCTTGGCTTGACATCCATGGTCTGAATTTAGGGTAGGTATTGCAGCTTTTTTCTGAGTTCTTATTGCATGGAATATAGTTTTCCATCTTTTGATTTTTAATCTGTAAGCCAGGCGTGGTGGCGCACGCCTGTAATCCCAGCACTCGGGAGGTTGAGGCAGGAGGATTGGTGTGAGTTCAAGACCAGCCTGGTCTACAAAAGTGAGCTCAAGGTAAGCCTCAACTGCATAGCAAGACCCTGTCTCAAAAAAAAAAAAAAGACAAAGAAAAGATTGTTAATCTGTAAGTTTCATTTAAGTACATGTGTTTCTTATATACTGCTTATTGTTGAGTTGTATTTCTTAGTCCATTTTACCAGTCTGTGTCTTTGGTTGATGTTACAGTCAAAGTTTATAAGGGAAAAGATTTAATACAGGATACATAATTTATAGGACTATTTTTATAATATTCACCCCAAAAGTCAAATGCAAAAGAGTACAGGAAATCTGCCCACATGTTGGAGAATGAGAGTCCAGTGAAGAACCTTGATCCAAAGGCAATGGCCTGCACAATTCCAGCTGAAGACCTGGAGCCCACAGCAATGTCTCATGCAAGTCCGCATCAAGGATCTGCCCTGAGAAGGCCCAAAGGTCAGTAGTGGAAGCTAGAAAATCTCCCCCCAGTAGGATGAAGGATCTATGCCAGCTAGTTAAGGAATCTGCACTGGAAGCAGGAAATGATACTCAAAGTAAGGACCAGAGCTCCTCCAAAGATAACTGCAGCCATACTCAGTGACAGAGGATGCAAGCTCCTCTGATGATGAAAACAGCTGAGCTCATATCAGGAAAGGCAGCATGACAAGCTTCTCCACAAGGATCAGTAGCACATGGTCTTCCCTTCCAGTTCTCTTTTTATGCTGTTGGCAACAATCCTCAGGTGGCCCAACCACACAGCACCATCCTGATTCAGTTTAGCTGGGTGCTCCACATTGGCCAGTGGTTAATTTACCACAACTAGGGAATCAAATCATTTCTACTGGCAGTTACTATGAGGCACATTGAGTTATTCCTATCACTACATTATTCTCTTGTTGCAAATATGTTTTTTTTTTTTTTTCCTTTTGCTTAACTGCTTGTCCTCTGAGGTGTATTCAACTTTTATGGCTCACTGGCACTGTTTGCTTCATTATCTTTTTCTAAGATGTCCTTGGGAATTGTTTTTAATGTTGGTTTGATGGCCTTGAGCTTTTTGAAATGCTCATTGTCATGTTATTTCTCTATAAAATTTGAAGTAAGTTTTTCAGAATACATAGATTGGGGCTGGGAGTTGTTAGCTTTTAGCACTTGAAATATTGCCCCAAGCACTCCTGGCCCTTACAATTTGTGTAGAGAAGTCTGCTATAATTCTAATAGATTTTCATTTATATGTGATTCATTGCCTTTTTCTAACAGCTTTTAAGATTTTGTCCCTGTGATGGATTTTTGGTATTTTGAGTGTAAAGTGATGTAGAGAAGTTCTCTTTTCATCATGGCCATTGGAGTTTTATATCTGCCTCGCTTGTCTGTGTACTTCCTTCCCAATATTTGAACAGTTTTATGCTGTTGTTTCTGTGAACAGGTTTTTAAATGTCATATGCTGTCTCTTGATTTTCACTTACTCAAATTGCTCTCAGGTTACCCTTTTTTGTGTGTGTCACCTAGCAGCGTTAGATCCATTTTTTCATGTTCTTTTGTTGCTTTTAAGGTGTCTTTGAGTAGTTGTTCTCTGAAGTCATTGTTGTTTGCTAGTTTTGAATTTCTGTCCTCACACTGGTTACTTCTCCTGACCATATTGGGAATATAATTTTTAATATACTGGATTTCTGATTGAAACCTTTCATGGTTTCAGTCTCTTTGGCAACCTAGTCATTTATATTCTGTATCATTCTGTACAGCTCTTCCAGCTTTTTATTAGTGTCTTCTGAAATTTTCTGGATCATTTTGGTCATTATTTTTCTTCTCTGTTGATATATGCTCTCTGATTTTGATCTGATTTCTAACCACCTATGCCATCCATTTTAGTAACTGGGTTGGGTAGTTATGCTATATCCCTGGATTGGCTTTAGGAGGGTTGGGACTTTTGAGAGGTGTTTTATTGCTTTGTCTTTTCATAGTTCTATTGTTTGGTTTTGTGCTGAGCTTAGAGGATGCTAATAGTACAAAAATTTTATTGCTAGTATAGAGATCTATTTGGTTTTCAGTGTTGTACTTTGGAAATGGCTAACTATAATCCTTTGCAACAGCCCCAAGTTCTGACCACTTTGTTTAATTTAGGAGGGAGGATGCAATGTCATTAGCCCAATAACCAAGTTCTCTGGAATGGACTCTAGCATTGTTAGGGTCAGGAAGGTAATCTCACTGTTTCCTTGCAGAGAAGGACAGTTTTGGATCAATGTTGATATCAAAGTGAATCAGCTACAATAGCATCACCCAAGATAAATTAAATGTTAGCATACCATAAGAACTAGTTAAGTACCACCTTAGCCCTAGGGGAAAAGTCCACAATCATTTGTAAACAATAATACAACCCAGCTGTTGACTTATAGCTAAAATATACTAACTGCAACTATTATATATATATTATTTTATATGTTTATGATAGAAAATTCAGCTGCAGTTTTACAACTTTAACTAAGTATCAAAAGATTAACAAAGCCTTATAGTTTTACTAGTAAAGATATAAAGTGTGAGAGTGGGGGAATTCAAGAGGAAAACACTGTACCCTTAAAGTTTATGATATAAGAGAGAAAGGGTACAAAGGATCTTACTTGGGAATGGGAGGATATTTATAAAAGCATGTAAAATATAAGAAATTGATGGGAAATAGAAGATAAGAGGAAAATAGGGAGAAGAAAATAAGTTATATAGAGAAAAATAAGACAGAAGATTTTTTTGGGGGGTGGGGAGGGGAACTGGGTTTGAAATCACGATCTTGCACTTGCCAGGCATGCACTTGTGCTATGGAGCTATCTCCCCAGCCTCAAAGGCAGAAGAAATTATAAGAGGAAAATTTAAAAGGGGAAAAGAGGAAAAAAATGAAGAAAAAGGAAAAAAGATAAGAAACAAAGAAGACCAAAGGAAAACTTCCCACGCCCCCAATAAACTAGAGGAGGAGAAAGGAGAAAAGGAACAAAGAAAAAAGAGAAACAAATAAACATTAAAAATAATGCACACAGCTGGGCGTGGTGGCGCACACCTGTAACCCCAGAACTCAGGAGGCTGAGGCAGGAGGATCGGTGTGAGTTTGAGACCAGCCTGGGCTACAAAAGTGAGCTCAAGGCCAGTCTCAACTGCATAGCAAGACCCTGTCTCGACAAAAAAAAAAAAAAAAAAATTCACATACTCATACAAAGACAAAGTAATAAAAAAGTAAAAATATACTAATAATAAAAGAAACAAAAAACATTCTCTGTGATGTCAAATATGTGGTTCTCTTCAGATATTTACAACTTTGGGGCTGCGTCCAAGTCAAGACATATTTCTGTTTGTAGATAAGGAAAACAATCAGCCCAGATCCATGCTGTGTGCGGGCACCAGATGAGGGCGATGCTGCTAATACTACAACTTTCAAATCTAGAACAACTCAGGCTGAGCCTGGGCTCCCGTGTGGAGGAGTTGGCCTTCAGCTTAAACCCCTCAGGGCATCTCTTGCCAGCCTGACCATGGCTTCCTGAGCACAGCTGTCTCAGATTCAGTCAGTGTGAGAGTGTAACACTGGGAGTCCTGGACTTTAGCTATCCTGTGGCTACTGTAAGACCTAGGTTTAAACCATTCACCTCTTGCTGGAATGGTGTTGGACCAAGCACCTGGCAGGGCATATGGCGAGCCCCTGGGCTAGACCTGGCATAACTCAGCAGTTGGCGGCTCACAGCATTCACCTGTCACCTGCTTTGTTTCTGTAAATTTGGTCTCGTTTTCTTTGGAGCCATGAGCTAGGAGCCTGGGAAAATGGACTGACTGCTTCTTCCATTATTTGAGTTGTGTTTTGGCTTTTCAATTTCCTTATAGGTTCCTGGGGATCTGCTTCCCTCTTTTTTCCCCCTCCCCAAGTTGCTATTTCTTGCATCTGGACCCCAAATCTCAGAGAAGCTGAGCTTCTGTTCCTTATCATCCTACCATTTTCCCAGAAACCCTGTGGCTGTATTTGGAGACAAGGCCTGTAAAGAGATATTTAGGATCAAAGGAGGCTGGAGAGTGGGGCTTTAGAAGTGATAGAGACATCAGGGGTACTTATGCACAGTAAAAATATCAAGGACATGCTTAACTGCACACGAAGGACAGAGATTTCATAGGAAGCAGACTGGCCATCCCTTCATCCTGCATCACCAAGAGCCACTGGAAAAGTAGAATAAATGTCTGTTGTTTATACTACGCAGTCTGCAGTATTTTGTTATGGCAGCTGTTAACAAACTAATGCACAGCCAAGAATATTCATTCCTCAGAGACTTTACACTTGCTGCTTTTTCTGCTTGGACCTCTCTGGATTGATAGGAGTTTTTCCCTTACTCTCTTTGGATTTCTACTCAGATGCCTCCTCATCAGAAGCCTTAGCACAAGGCAGCTGGCACAGCAGGTTCTGCTCCCCATTTCCTTATTCTTCACAGCAGTCATCACCACTTCTCATTATGCTGCTTCTTTGTCTTTGTTTTTATTTCCTCAAGTGAGAAATTCTAGAGGGCAGGCATTTCGCCTACTTTATTTCACTGTTCCATCCTAACACCTACAGTACTGTCTGGCACAGAATAGCAGCTCATAAGGTTTGAATATTTTTTAATGCACAAGTTTAGATTGATAAATACAAAGGGATCCGGTTTCAAAGATAGAATTTAAATTAGATGCTCTGCCCCATGTATTGTGACTTTTCTACAGAAGCCCAATTTTAACACAGAAGTATTCTCAGTATGATAGGAAGGTTAAGTGTCCACAGCTACTGGAGAAGCAAGGGAAGAAGAGGTAAAGAGCAGTGGAAAGGAAGAGTGAAAGAGAATGCTGATCTCTGCCCTGAGCTTCCCAGTGACGAGG
Organism: Myocastor coypus; assembly: GCA_004027025.1. Taxonomy (NCBI): domain Eukaryota; kingdom Metazoa; phylum Chordata; class Mammalia; order Rodentia; family Myocastoridae; genus Myocastor; species Myocastor coypus. Next base: position 42,557 of record PVJA010013335.1, on the reverse strand, counting down.
GAGGTTTGATGATTCCAGCATCATTCTCAATATCCTCAGCTAAATGTAGGCAGACACATCTGGGATACAATTGGAGACTGACAAGGGTAGCAAGGACAGGCCTGGGGGAGGCAGCTAGAAAATGAAGACCTTTACACACCCTGTCACAGTTTCAAACAGGCCAGAAGATCAACACAGGCAAGTGTGTAAGAGCCAAACCTGCTTTGATATGTTGCTGCTTTAAATTTAAACAATTTAAAACACTTGTTAGGATGAATTCACAGCCACTATGGACAACATAGGCATTAGATTTGAATTCTCCAAGGACTGAGACCATGTCTCTCTGCTTACTTTGGTAAATCCAGTGCCTTAAGAAAGTACCTGCTGACAGTGACAGGATAAATACACAAAAAGAAGCAAATAGTAAAACCGCATGGATTTATATAGATTTAATTCTCAAGCTGGTCTTTTTCCATGAATCCAAACTGTACTATACTTCAGATCGCCCATGATGAAGGTCGGAGAATTGGTTACCCAGAAAGGGGCAGTCATTATTTTACCTTTATTCTAAGAATGTTTAAAAAATACTATATAGATATTTCAATACATGTAAATATCAGGTTAAAGTTTATAAATTAAATATAAATATAAACTAGAGTATTACTAAAATATTTTCTTAAGCATCCTATTTATAACAACCAGATACATTTATAAACTTCAGTTTAAACTTTTCATAGTAAGATATTATATAAAAGCAAATATTCAAAGTTGTAAAAAGTTCAAAGCAAAGACATTTGATCTTTTTCTTGTTTCAGAACCTTTGTTTATCACTCATTTTCATGGCCGGCTCAGCCCACCCTGAGGGCAGGGCTGGCACAGCATGTGGTGCCGGGGATGGAACCGCGGTTCCTGAAGCTGCCCAAGGTTTCCCAAGCAGGCACTTTAGACCACTGAGCCATCCCACCGGGCCCTGATCTTTTTTAAAAAAATATTTTTGAGACAAGGTCTCACTGTGCAGTTCAGGCTGGCCTTGTATCATGTTATAGCCTAGGATAGTCCCAAACTTGCAATAATTCTCCTGCCCAGCCTCCTAAGTGCTGGGATTACAGACATGTACTTTGGTTGTATTTTAAAAGTATGCTTAGAAAAAACCATTGGGAAAATCAGAGGGAGGGGCTTATGCTTATGTCTGTTCTTAAAATAACAGTATTTATAGTTATATATATATATATGTAATAAATTTAAATTCTTAAAATATATGACTTACCCAATGATAACATAAAATGTGAAGTGTTTTCCTGAAGGTACAGAGAAAAGTACTGTGCAATTTTGTTTCTGAGCAATTCAGATAAGTAGGAATCTTGCCCCAAGTGGGCAGCATTTCAGGTGGAAATGAATAGAAGGGTATTATATGACTCATACAAAAAATGATCAATCAAACCTTTTATGGTCATTGACATAAATCTAAATGCAAATGGATAAATCTTTAAGAAGTTTTGCTATGAAATACTCTTGGGATAGATTATCATAGACTATGAATTAATTCATATGAGTTAGATTACATTTTACTTACCACCCAGAAATCATTGCTGCTGTTGAGCCAACACACGGTTAGCCCTGGTATACTGCAGTGGTATTGTCAGAAAATGGAACATTGAGCCATGACATACTTGGGACAACAAGTCTCTCCTTACTCCCTGCCTGGAAGTGCTTTGTCTTTTATTTCTTCAGGTGGTGTTCAACTTCTCTGGATTTTATTTTTATTTTACTCTTAGGTTGAAACCAATAGAAACCGAAGTCAGGAATTTAGAGGTTTCCATACTGTTTATTTCTCTCTCTCTCTCTTTTTTTTTTTGTCTTTTTGAGACAGGGTCTTGCTATGCAGTTCAGGCTGGCCTTGAGCTCACTTTTGTAGCCCAGGCTGGTCTTGAACTCGCACCGATCCTCGTGCCTCAGCCTCCAGAGTGCTGGGATTACAGGTGTGCGCCACCATGCCCGGCTCCTATTTCTCTTGATTTACTGACAAAACAAATTTTGACTTTTTTCTATGTGTATTTTTTTCATTAAAAGGATCAAAGGCCAGCTTCCCAGAAAACAAAGACAGCTACGTGTGATTTGGTGTCTGCTTCTGGTGGGGTAATGACTGCACAATCAAAGCAAGCAAATAGAAATAAGTAAAGCATTGCTTTAATCACTGTAGCTACTGCTCAGAGTATCCTGCATTTCTAAATCTTATTAGTAAAGTACACATTACCTCATCACTGTTTATTTGATCTGTTTTCATTTACTGGGTAAATAAATTTCTAATTATTTTTCCAAAGGACTGGCAAAACAACAAAGCCAAAAATCCTCGCTCCAGCTCTCTCGCTTGCTTTCTGTTCTTGTAGGCTTGATTGTAACTGCCCGTTTCTCTTTCTCTTTTAGCACCTATTCCTCCCAGCTTTGAAAATATTATAATTTATTCTAGATGAATTCTCCTGAATTTAGAAGCCCAAATGAGTCATCCTTCTAGTCATATATCTTCTTGCTAACTATGATTATAAAGATTTCTCCTAAAAACTTTCTACTGGAAAAAAAAGCCTGTCATTCTTAGTAATGTACCTACTGCCATTCCCATTATAATGGCAGAATTTTTAATCACAATATAATATGTGGGTTTGTTAGGTAAGTAAATACAGTTGTCCTTTGGTTCACCATCTTAACTTATTCCATGATTTCAGGAAAGATGGCGACATTTATCTTCATCATGCAGTGCAGATTTCAGATATCTTGAAAGAAAGCAGAGTTTATCAAACACTTCTTTTTTGCAAGCCAAATTGTTCATGAATAGAAGTATTTGTGAATAGCAATATTACTATACAGTAAGGAAAGCATTCTAGAATTTATTTACTAAAAATAATCCTACCCAGTGAAGCCAACTATTGATAGAAATTGGCGTTAGTGTCAATAAGCAGAATTGTGAGCATAGTACTGCATAAATAAATGATATGTCTGTTTTAGGCAACAGATAGGAACAGTATTGAATTCTAGTAAGTTATCTTCTTGCAGAAAATGGGTCTTTTAATCAGGAAGCAAGAAATAAGGTGATATACTCTAAATAGGACCAGTGTTGGATCTTGGTGAGCTTTGTCTGAGGGCTGAGAACTTTGCAAACACTGGTACCAACAGGAAGAATAAATTTTAAATTAGAGAAGACAAATATAAAATTTCCCACAAAACTCAACACATTTATCAGCAAAAATGAAGCTTAAACTAAAATTATATAAACTACATTCAACATTAAGCATATCTAAGTAAATGGTATATCTATAAAAGCAAGTGATAAAATTGATTCACTCACCAGGTTAACAGAATCCAGGTTGGTCTTTTTTATGGTATGGTTCTATATCGGCACTGTCTGACTACAGAAAAAGATGTGGGGGAGAACACAATTTCTGATTAGACTTTCCTTGATAATTTATCCATGTATCTTTATGAGTCACATGGTAAGTAATTATTTCTCAGAGAAATTACACTGAGTAAATGTTTGCATATCTTGTGCTGATCACAAATTGTGATTATGGGAATAAATTGGGAGGCAACTAGCCAAGGAAAACATGCACTTTTGCATACAAAGTAGTAGAACTAAACTGAGCAGGATACATCATTTTGAGCAGTGATTGCTCCCAACTAGCAGGCTGCATTCCAGCCTATAGTGTCCAGTGTCACTGCCCCCTCCTCACCTGCCACTGTGTAAGCTAAATGTAGTATGACATTCAGTTCTTCAGTTACACAGCTGCGTATCAGTGATGCCCAACAGCCTCCTGGGGCTAACTGTTCTCTACTGGAAAGTACAGACGTGCACATCTTTATCACTGTAGAAAGTGCTGTATAATGCTGCAACTTGCCATAATTAACTTCTTAAATGATGCTTTTTTCTTATTAAGCAACTGCTATTTTTTATCATAGAAAATTTAGAAATCTTAGATGAAAGAAATTAACTCCAGGGGCCCGGCAGGATGGCTCAGTGGTCTAAAGCACCTGTTTAGGAAATCTTGGGCGGCTGCAGGGACCGCGGTTCGATCCCCAGCACCACATGCTGTGCCAGCCCTGCCCTCAGGGCAGGCTGAGCCGGCCAAGAAAATAAATAAATAAACAACAACAACAAAAAGAAATTAACTCCACTTTAACGGCTATGTGTAGATATCTATGTAATGTTTCTTATTTTTCTAAGTATATAAAAGTTTTAAACAAAAATGAAATTATAGTAAGCTTACAACTTTATAACTTGCTTCATCAAATACAATATGAATATTCATATATTTTTTCTTTACATTATTTCATATGGATGCATACTAGTTATTCAGACTATTATAGAATAATTACCAGTGTACCCTACTACATGTGTACCCTTCATAGTGTATAATTACATACACTATGTGTAATTCATAGTGTATAATGGTGTACATAATACACTATTAGCATATTATATAGTATAATCTTTATAATATATAGTATGAATACAGTATTTGTATTTAGTGGTGTGTAATGAAGTAATTTCTATTTAAGACACCTAGATTATTTTTAATTTTTCTGCTAAGAAAATCTCTGAAGGTAGGGTTAGTGCTGCATGTTTATAATTCCAGCACTCTGGGAGGCTGGTGCAGGAAGATTGCAATTTCAAGTTTAGCCTGGGCAACTTAGTGGGAACCTGTGTTAGAAAGGCTGGAGTTGTAAGGTCAGTGCCAGGGCCTGAGTTCAATCCTCAGCACTGTAAACAAATGTAGATAAATCTTTAAAACTATTTATTATGACATTCTTTGTGTAAATTATGTAATTGAAACTCTATTCTTATTACTTTTAATAAGAAATAACACTGTATAACAATGTGATAGTTTCAAAACATGTTAGTAATACATTTCAATATTTGATGCCATGCATATTGTTGTCCTCCTATTAGTTATACAGAACACAAGGTGTAGATATTATAATTTTTCAAATCATTATAAGTACAACAAAATTTCTTCTCATTGAACTAGATGAAGTAGTTGTATACATAACCCAATGTGATAATTGCAGTGGGTTATTGGTAAAACTAGCAATGTTGGAAGCTTTTGACTTAAGCCTTTTACAGCTCAGCATTCTAATCTAGCTTTCCATTTTAAGCCTTGTGGTTAACCTTTTCTGCTGGGTGGTTTGGGGCAAGTTAAAACAAGTCCTGTATAACAAAATGTGAAACTTTTGTATCTCCCAAAGTCAGTCAAATTCCCTCAGGATTTACTTTGGAACCATGTACAGTTCTTTGTAGAACTTAGAACTCAATTTGGAACTATGTAAAGTTAATCAACTTTGAAAATATGACTTTTAGGGGTTGATTTTGAAGGAAGTGTAAATCAAGTTTTCTACCATACATAAGTGCTAGTGAAATGACCTCTAACTACCCTCTTTGATGTCTGGGTTAAAGGTTTTTATCCATTATTGATAAGGCCTGAATTTACTAAAGAGGGAGAAGAGAAATAAAGAGGTTTGAGAAAGCAATTGAAGTTCATCACGTTTCCTCTCTTGCACCCTTACAGTATTCTCATGAGCTCGAGGATCTCCAAACGGATAGCTGAAGGCTATGACCACTAGGGGGCAGCAGCACATAGTGCACATTCTTTGGGTGATACTTTGACAGGTTTGCATGTAGGAGTCATGGTCAGGTTGTGTTCTTGCACGTGTATGAGAGGTACTGAGCAGAATGGTGTGGAGATGCTTCAGAAAGTGAAAAGGGTAAGGAAAACTTCCTAGGAAGGGGAAATCAGAGAGAGATGCTAAGTGCTCAGGTGATGTTGCACACTAAGATGGTGAAGGATTCTCCAAATTTAGCAAGACCTCCAGAGACTAAGGGAGCTGTGTGCCCCCAGAGTTCGTTTTTTTTTTTTTTTTTTATAGACCCTTTTCACTAGCTGTGACTATGTCTTTGAGATCTGAAACACTGTCTTCACTTTCATTCATACGGTGTTGCCAGTTTGTGATTGAGATTTTATTTTCTTGTATATCTCTTTGAAACTGTTTCATGCCATCTATTTCTTTCCTATATTGTTTAAGGATTCCATCATTTTTCTCTTCTCCTCTAATTTTTTTATCAATGTCTTCTTTAGAGGCATTTATTAAGTCTTTCACTATAGTTATCCTTTATTTTTCTACTTCAGAGAGTATTTCTGCTCTCATTTCATCTCTATCTTTCTGCAGTTGTTCCTTTACTTCAGATGCTATTAATATAGAGATTTTTTTTTTTTTTTACTTCAGAGGTTATTTCTGATCTAATTTCCTCTATCCTTTTCTGCAGCTGTTCTTTAACTTCAGACTCTAGTAATTCAAAGATTTCTTTTTTTACTTCAGAGGTTATCTCCAATCCAAGTTCCTCTATATATTTCTGCATTTGTTTGTTTACTTTAGATGCTGCTAATTCAGAAATTTTGGCTGCATGATTTCTATTTTCTTGTATGGTAGCACCTCCTGTATTTGTTCCAGATAGGCTTGGGGCCTGAGATTGCATTTTGCTCCTTGTCTGTATCATTCTGTATAGCAGTGATCTTTGACCTTTGGTGCTGAACTTTGGTGAAGTTATGCCATTAGTGCCTATTGAATTTTGGGTCCAGATTTACCAAGTTTGGTTTGTCCAGATGTGCCTGGCTGGGTCTGGCTGCTCAGCTCAGCTTCTTCCCGGTGCAGCTTTTGGATGAGAGCCCACTGTACTCCTCTGGCAAGATGTTGAGCTCCTGGATTAGCTGGTAGGGTGTGACCCCCAGCCTCTCTGCAGGGAATTTTGCTGCAGGGCTCCACAGCAGATGCTGGAGCTAGGTTCTAGGTGAGGCAGAAATTCTAGTGACGCATGGGTGCAGGCCTATGTGCCTTTCAGTCATGAGCTGTGGATGGGGGCAGAGTTGCAGTAGCAGTGTGGGGGCTGTAGGCTGAGAAGTCTTACCTGTGTACCTGCTTGTCCATCTGGTCTGTTGTGGGTGGGGTCCGAGTTCTGGTGGAGGTGTGGGGGCCACAGACCGGGAGGTCCTACCTGCACACCACCTCGTTCAGTCAATTGGTCAGTTGGGGCTGCTGTGGGCAGCGGCTAGTTTCTGGTGGCCATGCAGGGGGCTACAGGCTGAGAGGTCCTACCTGTGCATCCGCCTGGTTGGTCCTGCTTCGCTCTATTTTGTACTATCTTTAAAAAAATAAAAAGCAATAGTGCTATATCCACCTTAAAGTGGGTAGCTTGCTTACAATGTAAAGGACAGAAAAAGTTTTATCTCTGCCTCTCTTGTTGCATTTGTTGTGTTCCATCACCATGAGCTGTTGCCTCTCTTCCATATACCATTCTTCTTTGAACCAGCCAATTGTGTACTATAACCTCTACAAACTATGAGCTAAATAAACCTTTGTTCCTTTAGCTTTGGGTGTCAATTATTTTTGTCTCAGCAGTGATATAAAGTAACCAAGACACATAAAATTAAGTAACAACTTGCTGAACAACTAATGGGTCACAGATGAAATTAAAGAAATTAGAAAGTTCCTATAGTTAAATGACAAACTGATACAACATCCCAAAACTTATGAAACATAATGAAAGCATTAATATGAGGAAAATTTGTAGCAGTGAAGTCTCACATAAGAAAACAAACAAACAAACAAAAAACCAAAACAAAACAAGCTCTGTTAAACCTGAGGTTTCTAGAAAAAGAAAAACAAAACCTCAAAGCATATATACAGGAGGAAATTATAAAAGGTAAAGAAGAAACTAATGCAATTCAGGCCAAGGAAACAATTTTAAAAATGAATGAATTCAATAGTTGGCTTTTAAAAGATTAAAGAGGCCTGGCAGGATGGCTCAGTGGTCTAAAGCGCCTGCTTAAGAAAGCTTAGGCAGCTTCAGGGACCATGGTTCGATCCCCGGTACCACATGCTTCACCAGCCCTGCCCTCAGGGCAGGCTGAGCCAGCCATAAAAATAAACAAACAAACAAAAGTTCTGAAACAAGAAAAAATAAAAACAAAAATAAAAAATTCTTTAAAAAAATAAAAAAATAAAAGATTAAAGAAAATAGCAGACCTTTAGCCAACATAATAGAAAGAAAGGAATGAAAGACACAAAAGCATAAAATTAGGAATGAAAAGAGTAAAATCACAACAGGTCTTATAGAAATTCAGAAGATCATCAATACCTACTTGGAGAACATGTACTCTAGTAACGTGGAAAGTACAGCTGAATTAACAAAACTGAATTGAAAAGATACAAAAATTCTAAATCACTTAATATCATTCAATGAAATTGAAAATGGAATGAAAAGAAAACTGCCAACAAAGAAAATCATAGTTTCTAACCAATTCATTGCTGAATTCTTTGAGAAGTTTAAAGGAGATCTAGTATGACCATTGAAATTCTTTAATGAAATGAATGCCCCAAAACTCAGACCTGGAAATAAGCATTACCATGATACCAAAACCAGAGAAGAACCCAACTAAACAACAACAATAGCAACAACAACAACAACAACAAACAAAATAAAACAACAAAAACAAACAGGTCAACTCTTTAATATAAATAGGTGCAAAATATCCTCAATAAAATACTGGCAAACAGAATGCAGCAAATCAAAAATAAGATTATGCACCAAGATCAAGTAGCATTCACCCCAGGGATGCAAGAATGCAGGAATGGTGAAACATATGCAAATCAGTAAAGGTAACACACTGACAGGACATGAGAGCCTTCATTTTCTTTTTAACTCCATTTTAAAGGAAGGTCACTTAAGTTCACTTACACTGTAGATGAACTCACTCCCTTACCATCTCCCATGTAGCTAACCATCATCACACTAAGGTAAAAAACCAGGTCATGAAAATAGGATCAAATAGATAGAATGAGATAGAGCAACTTGAGAAATACAGTGAGCAATAAACCACAATGTCTTATGACTGGCAGATGGTCCATGGTATCTAGGAAATGTAAACCTTGTGGCAATTATGTGGCATTCTTGTAAAATTTCTGAGAATGAGGTAATATGGTCACATGATTATTATAAAAACCTGAAAATTATGTAAACTGGAGGTAAGATTCAAATGAGCCTGAAATTTTCTTCTCCTGAATCAGTGCCAGGCCATTGTTTTCTGGGTTTTAATAAAGCTTCTTTGTTCCTATGCTTTTGGTCTCTCACGAACACTTTTTGAATTCTGCCACAACACTACATTAGCCGAACCAAAGCCCACATGGTTATGTCAGTAGATTCAGCAAAAGCATTTGATAAATTTCAATACATTTTACTCATGATAGAAATGTTATATAAGATTTTGGGCCAGGCGTGGTGGCGCACGCCTGTAATCCCAGCACTCGGGAGGCTGAGGCAGGAGGATTGGTGTGAGTTCGAAACCAGCCTGGGCTACAAAAGTGAGCTCAAGACCAGCCTGAACTACATAGCTAGACCCTGTCTCAAAAAGACAAAAAAAAAAAAAAAAAAAAAAAAAAAAAAAAAAAAAAAAAAAAAAAAAAAAAAAAAAAAAAAAAAGAAATGTTATATAAGATTAAAATACATAGTCCTTATCTAAATCTGATAAAAGTCATTTATGACAAATTAATAGTCAACATCATACTCAATGGTCAAATACTGAAAGTTTTCACTCTAAAATCAGAAATAAGACAAGGATGGTCAGTATTACCACTCCTGTTTAATACAATTCTGGAAATGCAATTGCTCTGGAGAGCAATTAGACAAGAGGGAAAATAAAAAGGGATAGGAATAGTGGTGGAAGAATGAGTTAACGCTATTTGCTGATGACATACTACTCAATGTATAAGACCTCAGAAAACTTTACCATAAGACCTCTAGAATTAATAAACAAATCCAGTAGTATAGCTGGATACAAAGTCAATCGATAGCATGGTTGTACACTAATAACAAACTCACAGGGGAAATTTAGGGAGAGAATATCCTCTATACTAGCATCAAGAAAGATGAAATACTTAGGAGTCAATTTAACACAGGACATGAAAGACTTATACACAGAAATCTGTGGTAGTCTGCAAAAAGAGATTAAAAAATATCAGAAAAATGGAAGATAACCCCTTTTCATGGATTGGTAAAATGAGTATAGTGAAAATGATCACACTTCCAAAATGTTGACATGTATTTAATGAAATACCTATAAAAATATCAATAGCTTACCTTATAGGAGTAGTGAAATCAACCCTAAAATTTACATAGCACCAGAAAACACCTAGAATAAAAAAGCCATTCTAAGCAACAATAGGAAGTCAGGGACCATCATGATCCCTGACTTGAAGATATAGTTCAAAGCTGTTATGATGAAAATAAAATGGTACTTTGCAAAATAAGCTGGGGAGATAGCTCAGGGACACAAGTGCCTGCCTGGTAAGTGCAAGGTCCTGAGTTTGATCCCCAATACTACAAAACAAAAGGTATTACTTTCCAAAAGAAAGAAAGAAAGAAAGAAAGAAAAGAAGAGGGAAAGAAAGATAAGGGATCAAAGAAACAGAATATAAAATGCAGCAATAATTCTAAGCATACTCAGTTACTGTATTTTTGATAAAGGGGTCAAACACCTTCACTGGATGAAAGATATCCTCCTTCATAAATGATGTTGGTAATACTGGATTTCCACATGTCACAAATTGAATATAGACCTATATTTCTCACTATGTAATAAGTCAAAATTGAAAGGGATCAAAGATCTAAATATTGAAACAGAAACACTAAATCTGCTGCAAGATAAAATAGGTAGAACCCTGGAATACATAGGTGTAGGCAAACATTTTATGCACAAAACACTATTGCATAGGAAATATTACAAAGAATCAAAACTAGAATCTCAGTAAGTTAAAAAGCTTCTGCAAAGTAAAATAAACCACCCAAAGAGTGAAGAGACAACCCTCTGAATGGGAAAAATGTTTTGCGACCCATTCCTAAAATCACTAATGTCTAGACAGTCTATATTTGAAAACAGTCAAAAATAATTATCTGAAATTAGTAGACACTTCTTAGGTGAAGGACAAATAACAAACAAATATATAAAGAATTCTCATTATCACTGAATATTGAAGAAAATGCAAATTAAAACAATAATGAAATTCCATCTCACTTCAGACAGACTGAGTATCATCCGGAAACCAACAAATGGAGGGTAAGAGGAATCCTTCTCTATGTCTGGTGGAAGCGTAAATTGATATAACCACTATGGAAATCCATATGCAGATGTCTCAAAAAAAGTAAAATGATAAGTTCCATTTGATCTGCTGTTTTCCTCTTGGGTATCTTCCTGAAGGGGTTTAAAGTGTCATAGAACAGTCATATGTACACACCGTATTTATAGCAGCACATTTTAAAATAACAGTCTACATGTCCACCAAAAGATGAATAAAAAATATGATATCTAGGTACTATTTCAGCATGAAAAAAAGATAATCTTGAATGTTTTGCAGAAAAATGAACACATCTAGAGACCATACTTTTTAAAAAAATATTTATTTATGTATTTGATACAGTGTTTCACTATACAGCTCGGTGGCTGGCACATGAGTCTGGCACAGCATGTGGTACCAGGGATCAAACTCTGAACTCTGGTCTTTGTGCTTGCCAGGAGGACGCTTAGACCGCCAAGCTATCTCCCCATCCCTAGAGACCATACTTTTAAGCGAACTAAATTGGACCTGTAAGTTTACATATCACATTGTTTCTGTTCTGTGAGAAACCCAAAGTGCAGTTAAGGAACATAACAGAGGATAGATAATGGGAAGTAGAAAAAAGCACATTCAAATAGAAGGGGAATAAGGGACTTGTGAGGGGAAGGGAGGGAATGGAAAAAAATAGAAAAAGATTTGAATAAATGATCAGTATAAGAAAGGTTGAAAGGGGAAGGGAATAAGAAAAGAATTAAAATGTACTGTATATGGGTACAAATGCTCTGAGATGAATCTGATCAAGAAGTGTGGCAAATATGTACTCATAAAAAAATAAAATTACAAAAAGAATCTTAAAAAAGGAAACCAAATCCAAATTTCAAGACTGATTAAAAAAGTGTAGCTTTAAGTGGAAAGCCTTTCCTAGTTTCCTTACTTAACTGAAAACATATCACCTTAAATTTTTATTTTTATTGTTATATTTTTGCAGTGCAAATTGATGAGATTCATCATGAGTTGTTGGTACATGTGCATAAAACATCTAAATTCTTTTTAAAATCCCCTCTCTCCTTCCTTTTCTCACTCTCCACTTTCTGTTCACTTTCACAAAAGGTCTCTTCATTTCCTATTATCTATCTTTTGTTTTGCTCTTTGTATTTTGGGTTTCTCATTAAGAAACCATCCAATATTTAATTTTGCATGTCTGATTTATTTCACTTAACATCATGATGTCAAGGTGCATCCAACTTCCTACAAACAACTCATTTATTTTTCTTTATGTCAGAGTAGCATTCTACTGCATATAAAGGACACATTTTTAAAAATTGTTCATCTGTTGATGGACGTATGGGCCACTTCGAGAATTTAGTTGTTATATCTCACTGCTATAAAAGTTGGTATGCATGTATCTCTGTAATATGATGTATTTAACACTTTCCGGATGATTCATAGATGGGGAAAATTGGATGGAATGGAATTTTTAGCTTTCATTTTTGAGGAGTCTTCATATTGATTTCCATAATGGCTATAAAATTTACATTTCCATCAATAATGTAAAAGGGTTCCTTTTCTTATGGACTTTCCAGCATTCATTGTTCAACGTCTTGCTGATAATAACCTTCTTTCTAGAATAAGGTAGAAATTTAATGTTGTTTTAATTTGTACTTTTCTAATGGCCAAAGATGTTGGGCATTTTGTCATATATTTACTGGCAATTTGTATTTGTTCTCTGACAAGTGTTTATTCATGTTAGTTGCCCATATTTTATTTTTATTTTGGGGTAGTTTGTTTTGAGTTCTTCAAACATTCTAAATATTAGTCCTCTGTTGAAAGTGTAGGTGGCAAACATTTCTTCTAATTTTGAGGATTGTATTCTTTCACTCTTTTTAGTTGGATATTTTGTTGTGTAGTAACTTTTATTTTGATAGAGCCCACATGCTATTGCTGGTGCTACTTTTTTTGCATTTGGGGTTTTATTGAGAAGTCCTTACCTATGTCTATGTCTGCAAGAGTTTTACTCTTTTTTTTTTTTATCTCCTAGAAGATTGTTTCTATATTAACATTTAGATCTTTGATATATTTTGATTTTAGTTTAGACATTCTGAGGGGTATGGGTCTAGGTTCAATCTCTGCACATGCATAACAAGTTTTCCCAACGCATTTGTTAGGGGCTATTTTTCCTCCCACATATGTTTTTGGCACTGTTGTCAAAGATTAGATAGCTGAAGGTGCCTGAACCTGTATCTATGCTTTCAGTTCTGTTCCATTGACTCATGCTTATTTCTATGGCAATACCATGGGTTTGTTGTTTTTAAATCACCATAGCTTTGTAGCATAATTAGGAATCGGGGATTGTGCTGTCTTTTACTTTTCTTTTGTCAGGATTGCTTTTGCTACGGTGGATCTCTTCTGGCTCTACATTAATTTTAGGACTATTGAAAACATCCCTTGTTCTTAATCAGAACTTTGTCTTACTTCTTAGAAAAAATATTACCTTAATCTACTTTGTTGATAACCATTTGTACATTTGTTTTCTTCATATAAAAGCTTGAACTTTGCATAAGATTAAAATTCATGGGGCCAGGGAGATAGCTCAGGGGCACAAGTGCCTGCCTGTCAAGTGTAAAGTCCTGAGTTTGATCCCTGGTTCCACAAAAAATAAAATAAGATAAAATAAAATATTCAAAATATTTTCTCTCAAAAAGATTAAAACTCATTTATGTACTCCCAATGTCATTCTCTATAATGACTTAAACTATGTCATACTCTCTATACAGTACATTGAAGGTGGGCATGTTTTTTGAGTGACTTTAAAGTAATAATAATAAATAGTTGTTACGCTATGGACAGAATCACCAAATTGCCTTGTTCAGTTGAAAATGTATTAAGTTCTGAAAGAACACATACGTACAGAACATATTTGTAATTTCTTCTACTCAAATTGAATTTTCACAAATGAGCAGTGCATAATTTCTTTAGGCCTGGAAGTGCTGATCATAGTACTTGCAAATGTACAACTCTGTATCAGCCTCTGTGTTAGGATTTTCTAAAACATTTAAAAATGTTTTAGAATGAGAACCAATGGTGGTGTGAGTCTGAGGTTTTGCCGCTGCAGTTGCGAACTGTTTGCTGAGACTGTTAGTGCTCCACATCGAGACTGATGCTGCTGTCAGGTCCAGCCACCTGCGCCCCCTAACGCGTTTCTGTTCTTCAAGAATGTGGCCGGCAACACTAGGTCTGAAGATTTACGGTGTAAATTTGGCCACTATGGTTCAATAGTTGACGTCTGTGTTCCACTTGATTTCTACACGTGACATCCAAGAGGATTTGCTTATGTTCAATTTGAGGATGTTCGTGATGCTGACGATGCTTTACATAATTTGGATAGAAAATGGATTTGTGGACATCAGATCGAAATAGTTTGCACAGGGGAATGGGAAGACACCAAGTAAAATGAAAGCCAAGGAAGGAAGGAATGTGTACACTTCATGTTATGATGATTATGACAGATACAGACGTTCTAGAAGCTGGAGCTATGAAAGGAGGCGATCAAGAAGTTGGCCTTTCAATTACAACTATAGAAGATCGTATAGTCCTAGAAACAGTAGACCGACTGGAAGACTATGACATAGCAGAAGCCATTCTGACAAGGATAGATTCAAACACCGAAATAGATCTTTTTCAAGATCTAAATCCAATTCAAGATCAAGGTCCAAGTCCCAGCCCAAGAAAGAAATGAAGGCTAAATCATATTCTATCTAGGTCTGCATCTCACACCAAAACTAGAGGCACCTCTAAAACAGACATCATAAGTCTGGCTCAAGAAATGAAAAGGAATCAAAGAAAAAAGAACCACCTAGATCCAAATCTCAGTCAAGATCACAATGTAGGTCTAGGTCAAAATCTAGATCAAGGTCTTGCACTAGTTCTAAGTCCAATGGCCACTGATAGTACAAAGCATGATAATTTTTAGGCATGTATTATTCATTTACTCATAGTTTGGTATACATAAATTGCCAGGACTACAATGTTGCAATGATGCGTATAAACCATTTGTTAGTTTCCCTGTACCAGGCAATGGTTATAATTAAAATGATATGCTGTTGAGAGGACACTTTTAAGAGTCCAGTTTGTGTAATGTTATGGGCAATTACCAATATGTGGTGTCTCTGTATATTTTTGTAAAGATTCTCATTTTTTATGCTTGAAGTATTTGGTGAAAAGATGTTGGTTGACCATAATTTGCAACATTGTCATATTAAACTTCCATACCCCTATTTAGTAGAGCTGTTATTCTAGAAATGTAGCTTGCAAATAAGATAGAATGATACAAAAGTGAGGTTGTAGCCAGGACTGCTCAGAAACATTTAGGTTCAGGGTGGACCTTTATCTTCTTCCAATTAATGTTCATATTCTGCTATGCAATCATTTATATGCACAGGTCTTTAATTTTTTTTAGATTTTCCTGGATGTATAGTTTAAACAACAAAAGTCTATTTAAAATTATAGCAGTAATTTGCAGTTCTAGCAAAGAGGAAAGTTGTGGGATTAAACTTTGTATTTTCTTTCTTATAGAAGCTTCTAAAAAGGTATTTTTATATCTTCTTTTAAACAAATGTTGTGTACAACCTTTAAGACATCAATGTTTGGATCAAAACAAGACCCAGCTTATTTTCTGCTTGCTGTAAATTAAGCAAAAATGCTATAATAAAATTAAAATGAAGGAAAAATAAAATAATAACTAGTGGAACTCATTGTGACTATTATTACTGATTTCTCAATTAACAATAAATACATGAGGAAATAAAATACAAACTACAAATATCCTGTGATTTATTAGAAATGAGTTTTAATTAAAGAAAAATTTAATAGGGACATACTATCACTTAATGATTGCTGGTGTTGGCAAGATACAAACCAACCTTGGATGTAGTATTCATCCATATACAGTCAAAGATACAGGCAAATGATGTGGAAATTTGATAGCATGTTCAATTAGAGGTGGACTGAGGTAAATGTAAAACACAGGAAGCTATTTTATAGAGCCAACTTAGTCCTATGAATGATAATGGATTTACTCAAAAATTTGGTATAAGCAGGTCTATTAAGTAATTTATTTTTTGTCTTTTTGAGACAGGGTCTTGCTATGCAGTTCAGGCTGGCCTTGAGCTCACTTTTGTAGCCCAGGCTGGTCTTGAACTCGCACCGATCCTCCTGCCTCAGCCTCCCAAGTGCTGGGATTACAGGCGTGCGCCACTATGCCCAGCCAGGGCTATTAATTTAAAAAGATATAACCAATAACTAACTATAATGATTCAATTATATCAATTTAATATATGATTCAACAGATGGGTTTTAAAACTATGAAAGATTCTGTAAAGCTCAAGTTATTTCTTTAGATACATTTTTAGTACATTCCTTACAACTCAAAACTTTTCCAATTTTTTTTTTCTCCTTTTAAATGGAAAATGTTAGGGGCCGGGGAGATAGCTCTGTGGCATTAGTGCCTTCCTGGCAAGTGTAAGGTCATGAGTTCGAATCTCGATCCCGCAAAAAAAAAAAAAAAAAAAAGGAAAATGTTTTCACTGCCCATGAAATTGTTTTTCCCTTGGTTCAGAATCTTTGGTCTCCATCCTGCACTTGCACAAGTATGATTTTACAGAGAGACTATATGTTGCTGAACATATATTGCGATTAATTCACAGTAACTAGTCAACAGGACCTTCTTCTTGTCACCAAATTCCTCATGAAATACTGGTCATGCAGTCCATACAAGAGCTAGCAAAGGCAGCACTGGGGGATATTTCTGGAGAATAAAATTTATTTCTCCTTGGAAAATGCTGTCAGTTCTTGCTATTTAGATATCTCCTTTTAAAAGTATATGTAAGTCATATCTGCCATTTGTTGGTTTTTAAGAAAGATTCTAATCATCTTAATGTCTAGACCTTGGCAATGTAGTTACTTGTCACCGAGGCATAATGTAAAAATCTGCAAGTTTCATGTATGTATTCCAACTATTTCCATTAGAGAAGGTAACTTTTTTTTTCCGCATGTTTTAATAAAAACCTTCACCCATTGTTATGGTTTATGTCTAGTTGTCCCCCCAAAGCCTCATGTAGTCATTGGGCGGAGACTTCTAGAGTTTGAGACTTGATCCATGATCCCTGGGATTACGTGTTTTAGTACTGATGGGATTATGGGTCAAAGTACTTCTGGGATTATGGGTGTAGCCTAGGGCGGGAGCTAAGGTGGAAAGCCTGAATGTAATATAAAGAGAGACAGAGAGACAGGCTCGAGCTGTTGCTGTGCTCTGCTGCCGTGTTGGTTGGCTACCTCTGCCGCCATTTTGTTGCTGTTCCGCCGCCATGAACTGGATGCTCTCTGCTCTGTTCCACTCAGCCTTGGGCCAGCCGAATATGGACTGAAATCTCCACAAACTGTGAGCTAAATAAACCTTTCTTTCCTTCATCTTGAGTGTCAGGTATTTGTCCCAGAAATGAGCAAAAAGTAACTAAAACACCCATTATGATAAATCTATAGAAATTAACATCGAACAAAGTTAAGTTTTTGCTTTTTCTGTTGTATCCAACACTGATTCCTGACATGCTTCCAATGAAATCTTGGTATCTGATGCAGCCAGGTGGCTTTCAATTCACTTTTATTACGTTACTTACATTTTCCACTGAAACAATTCACACCCAAACCCTGGGTGAAAATATTTATAAAATACAGTAAGCAACACAGTGATAACTTCGATTTAAGTAGCCACTTTTCGTGGCCGGTAGGTATTCTTTAAGGTTTATTTATTAGCAAAAGCAAGAAAGCCCCTCATTTAAGGGCCCTTCCTCCAGGCCCAATGACATCCCCCTCCCTCCCAGTCCAGGGACTTTTTCACTCAGCCCTGGCCCCACCACTGCAAAGGACACAAGTTCAGGCCGTCTGCTCCGCCCAGTCCCAATTCCCGCTGCGTTCCTTCCTCTTCCTGAGCGGCCTAGGTTGTCTCCGTGTCCCCTCCCGGTAGACGGAAGCCGTCAGTGGAGACTCCGCGTGGGGGCCTGGTGACCACGTGCGACCCTAAAACCCCAATTTCATTCCTGCCTAACTGGCGGAGCTGGGCCGGCCAGGCACAGCCTCAGCCGAGCGAAGACGCACCATGTCCCCGGGGCCAGCCACCGCCCCGCCCAGCCCCGGGCAGACCTGCAGGCCCCAGACCCGCCCGTGCCTCCCTGCCGACGCGCGGCCGCGGTCAGGGGGGAAGCGGAGGTGAGCGAGCAGCGACGGGAGCGGGCGGGTGCACCCTCGGGCCGGCGTGGGCAGGGCGACGCGGCCGGCGCAGCCCCGAGGCCCCTTGTCGCCCTCCCGAGCCCGGGTTCTGGGGAGCGGGCCGCGCAGAGGCCGTTGGCGGGAGGAGTTAGCGGCTGTTGGGGGAACGGGCTTGGGGGAACAGTCCCGGGACAGCCTGGCCGCCGGGCCTCTATCCCCCCAACGGGGCGGGCGCGGGCCGGCGGCGACGCGTCTGCGACCGTGACCACCAGCCCCGGCACGCCCGGGCAGGAGCAGCCGGGGCTGCCGCCGTTGGCCCCGCCGGGCCTGAACGCCTAGGGGTCGCGGCGCGTCTGTTCGGGGCGCATCGGGTGACGGGTCGCCATGGAGATGCGGCCGGAGCGGTGCAAGCCGGGCGCGGTTGGCATGGAAGCGGACCCGGGGGAGCCTGGCGGCGTCGCTGATTGGCCGGCTCTACAGACGCGGGTGGGTTGAAAGTAATTAGTGCCAAGAGGGCGGCCGCCGCCGGGAGCCTGGCGCCCCCCGCTGGATTCTCTTAACACCTCGGAGACCTCCCTCTTTCACCCGCTTTGCCGCGCCTCCCCTTCCCCAGAGTGCCACTAAAGCGGAGAGGAGCCCCGTTTGCTGTGGTTCAGACAACTTTTGGGCCCTGCTGTCTAGTGGGAGGAGGCAGCGCCTTGTTTGTAACTTGGGAAGGGGATGTACTTTCCCCGCACTCAGGTATGCTGTTTGGGGTTATGGAAAATGAACTTCAAAGATGGGAAAGACTAGGGCTTACAGGTTAAAGCTCCCAAATACTCTAGTATTCTGACTTGAAGGGTTAGCAGGATGTCTCAGCCTTTTTAGCCCTTAAGAAAGTTCTGGAAGAAAGCTCTGAGGGATTGAAATGAGTGTTTTGGTTCAGAGTGGCTTTAATTGATGGTGAGATCGCTCAAAGCCTTTTAAACTTTTTTTAATTTTTATTTTTATGTACTTGGTTGTTGAAGGGTCTTACTGTGCAGCTTGGACTCCTGGTGATCCTCTTGCTTTCAGCCTCCTCAGCACTGGAATTACACACATTCATCACCATGCCTGGACTCTGGCCTGTTCAGCCTGCCCTGGGGCCTTGGCTGGTGCAGCCTGTGGTTCTGGGGATTGAACCTCGGTCCCTGTGCTTGCTTAAGCTTGCCTAAGCTTGTCTAAGCAGGCATTTTAGTCCACTGAGCTATCTTGCCATCCCTGAGACCCTTTTAACTCTTAATAATTACTGGAAGATAGATGGGCAACTGGTGCTGCTTCTGTGGCTTGGTACTCTGCATTGCAGAGATGTGCTTTCCAACCAGTTTGTTTCTTTTTTCTCTGATAGCGCGTCAAGGCCAAGACAATGCATCACTCCAAGAATGGAGTCCTTCTGGCTCAAGTGACCCAAGGTCCTGGTGCTGTTCCAATGCTCACAAGAGCCCAGCTCAGCCAGGATCCCTCACACAGGACAGTGTTGGGGGTGCTGAGTGAGAATGAGCAGTGCAGGAAGACCAATGGCCAGGTAATAACCCAGAAGCACTAGGAAAGATGCTGTAGAGAACGGCTTCTTGCCATGGTTGGGAGGTGCTTTGCTTTTACATTTGTACCTACAATTCTCCTTGACCATTACAATCTTGGAATCAGGCTATGGGAAAGTAGATTTCTGAAGATCACCTTGACCAACCCCTTTGGCAGATAGAGATAGTGATTAACTTTGTGTATTGTTAACTTTCTAATATCCAGGATATAGGTCTAGAAACTATTTGGATTAAGTGTATGTTAAATGATTTAAAGTCTAGGCTGAAAAGGAAATGTGATTGAACAGAATAAATTGTGGAGATGGAGCTCTACTAGCTCAGAGGTGCTCAGTCTGTGCCAGGCCATGACTAAAGCAATTCCGTATAATCTCAGCTATGTTCATAGGGGTGGTATCAGAATTAGTATTGGATCAAACTTACTAGGTTACCTAAGAAAAAGGTTGCTTGAGAGCAGCTGTCTCCCCTTTACTAAGACAGAAAGTAGAAAAGTTGCGGATGAAGCCTCAGATATTAATTGTATGTGGTATACTTGATTTAGAAGACTGACCACAAATCTGAACTACCAGATTGGACTCATCGTGATGCACCTGTTTACAGCCTCCGAAGAGCTGGGATTACAGGTGCATGCCACCATGCCGTCTCAGTACACTCCAGGAGTGGGGGCTGGGGTGGTAGGCCTGGGGATTGATACCCAGGCCCCTGTGCCTGCTTACAGGCACTTTAATCCACTGAGCTATTTGGCTGGCCCACAGAAGCATTTTTGAGATAGAAATAAAAATGCTTCTCTAATTCTGCTGTTAGACAAATGCATATAATGACATTTTAAGCCCATACTGCCTGTTAGTGGACAATGCAATAGTTTTCCCATTTTATAGGTGGGAAAGTCTGAGAGGTGTAACAGCCCCCTCTCAAGATGTTATGGGGAAGGCTAGGATAAAAGCCCCTTCTCTACTGCATTTCTGGATCATCTAACTTTTGTCACAGGATCAGTTTGTAAAGAGAGAAAAATGTACACAAAGTGATTGGTTTGAAGTTGTGGAGAAAATTGAGTGAAAGTGCCATTAATAAATAGAACTTTCATAGCAATATTTACTTCTGTAAACATACAGTCTAAGATGGTGCTTATGATTTGATGGTTGTGCCACTGTCAACAGGTTTCATTTTAAATGCACAAACTCAGCATGCTAGTAAATACCCTGTCCTGTTGCCCAGTGCTGTTGTATGACATTACCTCTACTGCTCCTTTCCTTTATGGTCTCCTTAGAAATTTGTTTCCTGCCTCTCCACAGCTTCTTCTCCATCTTACTCTCAGCTCATGGATTTGCATCCTATTTCCTGCTCTCATGCACCATATACTCTGTCTTCTGCCTCTTGTTCTGTGGTTGATGTGCTTTTATGCGAGGTGAACCCTCAAGAGTGCACCTTGTCATGCATCCTCTTCTCTCTTGGAGGACATCTGTCCAACAGCTCTTGATTTTTCTCATTGTTTTCTTTACAGTGTCAATACAAATGTATTGTGGTTCTTTCTTACTTGAAAAGCATTTGATTACATAGCTCTTTGCAATTACCATTCAATTTTAGCAGTTGTGAGTTTATCCACTGGCATGTAAGCTGCATCAGAGAGGCTGAAGATGTGTTATGCTATGCTCTCTGCTGTAGTCCTAGTACTGGGAACAGTATCAAGGTCCACACAGATCACATTACTTAATGACGGAGTTCTTTCCATCTGTAGTTCTCTTGTTCTCTTTGACTCAAAGCTTTTTACTGTCCTTACTTGAATGGCCAACAGCATTTTACATGGTTGACTACTTTTTATTCTTTGAAATCATTCATTTTTGCTCAGCTTGGAGAACTTACTCTCTTCAGGTATTCAGTCTTGCTCATTTACCCCTCCTATGCATCTTGTTTGTATCTTGGTCTCCAATCTCTAAAAGTCAGAATGCCCTAGGGCTTAGTTTTCACTTTGAATGTTAGCATCAAAATATCTTTTGGTGATTCATTCTGCAGCCCAGACCTCTGAGCTGTGCTGAAGGCACATGTATCTAGCAGCCCACAGGACATCTCCACTTGAATCTCCACTTGAATTGTATGATAGATACCTTGGACTTGAGCAAAGTGAGACACTAACCCTTTAACAAACTGCTCCTGACTTGCTCTTCCCAGTGTCTTCTTTATCTCAGTAAATGAAATCTCCATCCTAAAATCTTTGTCATCCTTTGCTCTTCTTTTTATTCCACCTCCTTTCTAAACAGATTAGTGGTTCTATTTGTAAAAATCACTGTAATCTCTTCCCCTCTCATCCTTTTCTGTTTCTTCCCTAATTGAAGCCCCTGTTGTTTCCCCTGGGATTTGCAGGTTTCATAACTAGTTATCTAACTCTGATCTTTGTTTCTACACTGCATCCAGCCAAAATGATCCTTTCAGAATTTGGATTGTATTATTCTTCTGCCTAGAATATGTCCATGACTTCCCTCTCTGCATAAAATCCAGTCCCTACATGGCCTATGGTGAGCCCCCAGATGATGGCTTCTCTTTTTTCCTGACTGTGGGCACTACTCTTTTTCTCACTTTGGCCTACTGTATCTTTGCCTGTTTGTCTGTACATCCCTTCCACTGCCTCTACGTCGAGCATTTTGTTCACTGCTGAATTCTGAATACCTGGAACAGCGTCATTATATATTTGTTTAGTGACCATATATTTCAGTCTGTGTACATATATGAATGCAACAAAAGCCATGTGTGTCAGTAATTTGGAGTTGTAATTACTTGGTTGTATTAACTTGTGATTGTGGTTCTGTAAAGGACCTAAGACTACAAAATTTCTAAGATTTTTTCCTCCCAAATATTACTGTAAAGGAGTTTGTCTTTTAAATAACTGGGCAGGAAATGAGAATTTTATAGAGACCTGCACCTAAAAGTTAACGTTCTAAGAGGGGGAACTGACTGTAGGACCTCAGTAACTGTGTGTTAACAGCTATGCAGAACACTTCAAAATCTTGAGATCTTGTGATGCTGTAAGCATAAAGCTAACTTGCGATTTTTCTCCCACATATGATTTCTGTTTCATTTTGGGGCAGAGCTGTAGCTTTTCTTCTTTTTATAATTTTGACTCCCCTGTGATACATACTTGTATATAAAAAAACTAACAAATTTTAGGTGGCAATCTTTCTATACTTTAATATAGATGAAAATAAGGAAAACATAATAATTTCTAAGTTTTATTCTATGGAATTATATTGTTGGCATGGCTATTTCAGCTTAGGATTTATTTTCTTATTTTTTAAAATATTTATTTATTTATTTATTTATTTATTTATTTATTTATTGTGCTCTAGCTCAGCTTGCCTTGAGGGCAGGGCTGGTGCAGCATGTGGTTCTGCGGATTGAACTGTGGTCCCTGCAGCAGCCTAAAGTTTTCTAAGCAGGCACTTTAGACCACTGAACCAGTGGCCCAGGATTTACTTTCTTGAGCTGCAGGTTTGAGTGATAGTCACACGGGACTAGATGCCCTTTGGGGGGTGGCTGCTGGCAAGAGATTTCATTCTTGTTTTAAAGGAGATCACAGCAATCAGGTGTTTTCCTGGACCAGAAAATAGCTTCCCTCCATCTGGAAAGAATGTGCTGTCTGGTTATGGGGTTCCTGAGGCAGCCAAGCATGGATTTGATATTTACATGGATGAGCCTGAGCAGGAGGGGCGAAGTGGCCGCCTGGGTACAGAAGGGGTTGCCTTGGAGGCAGTGTGTGAAGTGGACACCAGCATGCTCAAGTCCGACCTTCACTTCCTGCTGGATTTCAACACAGGTAATCTGACTCACCCACAGCTTGATGGCACCTCGTGTTCACAGCTATCACAGTGTCTCAGTAGTAAGTGACCAGAAAGAGAAAAACACAAACACTGACTTTCACAGCCACTTGGGAAGGGTGAGTGGATGTAATGAGTTTTATACTAACTAGATTACCTGGCAATATTTACTCTCTGCAGTTTCCCCTATGCTAGTGGATTCATCTCTCCATTCCCAGTCAGAAGTTATGTCAGAATTTGACACAGATGTGATAAATGTTACTGAATATGCTGACGAAATTCATCAATACCTTCGAGAAGCTGAGGTGCGTTTCCTCAGCTTCTGCTTCAATTCCCTGTGCCCCAAGTTCTTAACACTTTAAGCTACAAATTCTTGGGTTTAACTATGGTGAATGGTATTGACATGATATCTAAGCATAAGAAATATATAAAGAGGGGCCAGAGAGACAGCTCAGAGGCACAAGTGCCTGCCTAGCAAGTGCAAGGTCCTGAGTTCCATCCCTGGTTCCGCAAATAAATAAATAAATTAATAAAAACTTTATTAAAAAAAGAAATATATAAAGATAATATAAATTGACCACCTCTAATTTGAAAATCTAAGGTCTGAATTGCTCTTAAATCTGAAACTTTTTGAGCATTTCCATAATGCTACATGATTCTGTTTCATGTACAGAATCATTAAAATTGTTACATTGAATTATATTTGGATTGTGTGTGCTAGGCATATGTGAAGCATAAGTAAATTTTGTGTTTAGGTGATGATCTTCACTTTAAGATATCTTATACATACATATGTAAACATTCCCTAATCTGAAAAAAATCTAAGACTAAAATACTTGTATTCTTAAGCATCTCAGATAAAGGACATTTAGCATGTGGTTTTGATAGTGAGTAGCACTTATATGATTTTTCTGTGACTTGAATTTTTTTGTTAAGCATTCACTCTTAGGAATAATCCATACTGTCAACTTTTTTATTTAAGGTGTTAATTTGTTGCATTTCACACTTCCTTGTCATGATAAAGTTTTATTTGGTTCTGAATCACTGTCCTCTTAACATTTTGTTGGGGGATTTTTTTTTTTTTTTTTTTTTTTTTTTTTTTTTTTTTTTTTTTTTTTTTTTTT
>PVJA010013335.1:0-17581 GCA_004027025.1 Myocastor coypus | reverse complement strand
CTCCCATGCTTACCTAAGCAAGCACTTAGTCCACTGAGCTATATCGCTGGCCCTTCTCTGGGGATGGTTTTTAATAGTGACTATATTGGTGAATGACATTTCTGGTATTGCAACTATTGCAAACTCTTTGCCCACCCAGATAAGATACAGGCCCAAAGCCCACTACATGAGGAAGCAGCCGGATATCACAGAAGGCATGCGCACTATTCTAGTGGACTGGCTGGTAGAGGTGGGTGAAGAATATAAATTTCGAGCAGAAACTCTGTACCTGGCTGTCAACTTCCTGGACAGGTTTCTCTCCTGCATGTCTGTTCTGAGAGGGAAATTGCAGCTTGTCGGGACAGCAGCTATTCTTCTGGCTTCGTAAGTGCTCTTTCAGTGTGAATAATGTAAAGCTATTTCCTGTCAAAACACTTAATTTTTTTTCTCCATTTATTGAAGAACTGCAGTGCTTGATAATTAAAACTATTCATGCCTCTTTTGATAAAAGATCATCATCTTTGTAGGAGTTACTGAGAAACTGAATCTACCCACATGTTCACTGTTCGATTCAGATGTTTAAGATTTACAGCAAGAAGTTCAGTATCATGACTAAAGCAGCCATCAACTCAAATTCAGGATCTAATTTAACTCTTTTGAAGTGTAGTCTTTTAGCTGTGTTCTAATGCTAGTAAAATTCTCTTATTTAAAGAGATCTTGGTTACATAAAAGCTGTTTTCATGATCTAGCAACTAGCCCATAATAACACAGTTTATTTGGTTACAGTAAATAAATGTTTTCAGCCGGTTCTATTTCTATCTGTGATTCATAAAAGTACCTACTTAATGTGGGAAAAGAGAGCTGGGCTGTGGCTTAGCAGCCTTGAAGTGACCTGGTTCTGAGTCTTAGTTTTTATTCTTTGGTTTCAAATATTCTAGTTACTACTGTGTAAAACTTGCTGATAGTACCCCAAAGAAGGCAGGAACAAGGCAGAAGGAAAGAAATTGTGGTGGTGAGATGATATCGTTACTTTTCTCTTGGATAGTCACCATCATTGCTATTGAGTATGGAGGACATGATCTTAAAAATTAAAGGGCTATGAAATTTTTAAATTCTCATTGTGCTCTTTATAACTGTTTTATCTACAAAATGATTTGAGGTTTATAGAAGCATTAAGTATTCACCTATAGTCTCTCCTATGTAGAATCTTTCAGTGTATCATAGTCCAACACCTAAAATTCTCAGCTGGAAATGGTGTCTTTTACTATTACCAGCAGTAAGTAAGATATATCCTTGTAATGGTATTACTCCTGAGTTAGAAACAAGCTTTTCATGTTTTCATAGTCCTGTGTCATTTGATGATCTTGAAGAGGAGATAAGTTTATAATGAAGAACACTGACAGCCTATGCTGAGACATAGGAAGGAAAGCTATGCATTGCAAACATTACTCCTAAAAATTCTTTCCTCTCCCAGGAAATATGAAGAGATATACCCACCTGAAGTAGAGGAGTTTGTCTATATAACTGATGACACATACACAAAGCGACAGCTGTTAAGGATGGAACACCTGTTCCTGAAAGTCCTGGCTTTCGATCTGGCGGTACCCACCACCAACCAGTTTCTCCTTCAGTACTTAAGACGGCAAGGGGTGTGTGTCAGAACTGAGAACCTGGCGAAGGTATGCCACTCAAATTCCTGGAACTTCAGGTGCAAGGAGGGTGAAAAGCAGGCTTGTCCAATCATTCCTCAGTGTTTCTATTCCTTCTAATTTCCCCCTTGAACCAGAGGAACCTTTTTAACAGTTTAAGAGGACTAATTTTAAGAACATAGCATTCGGCTACAACACACATCTTTGGACTACCTTTGGCAGGCACAAGCTATCTCATCACCCCACTGCAGAAGACATCTAAGCTTGAAGGCTACTCCTTTGTTGCATACAGATCACAAGCCATGCTTCTTGGTTTCGCGAAAAAACGAATGTAGTTCAATTTGGTTCTGAACTCAATCTGAGCTGTTAAGAAAGCACCTATCATTTGTTCATCTGGAGTTAGAAAACTTTAGTTGGAGGTATTAGAGTATTGATTTGGTCACATTTTCCCCCATTATGAGGATGTCTGGTATTTATATGGTGTGCAAAGAGTGATAAGGTTGTCTAAATAGACTTTACAGTGTTTGTTGGGAAATGTGCCCCCATAGGTACAGTTCTAGCCGTGGAACTGTGTTCCTTTGCTAAGCTAACAGTTTTAATATAGTAATGGAAAGCTCTGTTCCTATTGCAGGCACTGTACAAATAGTACTTTATCTGACTAGCAAAAATTATATTACTGGCATATGGATAGGCAAAATACAAGGCATTAGAATTTTATTAAAATTAAATGTTTCTAGTCCTAGTTTTTTGAGAAATCTCAACACTAATTTCCATAGTGCTTACACCAGCCTGCACTCCACCAGCAGTGGTGAAGGGTTCCTTTTGACCCACAGCCCCTCCAGCATTTGTTATTTGTTGAATTCTTGATGAAAGCCATTCTTTCTGGGGTGAGATGGAATCTCAGCATTGTTCTAATTTGCATCTATTTTATGAAAAATGATATGGAATAATTTTTCATATATTTATTTGCCATTTTTAGTTCTTCATCTGAGAAGTGTGTATACATCTCAGATGCCTATTTCTGGCTTGGATCTTTAAATTTGAGGAGTCTGACATTTTTCAATTTTTTATATGTTCTAGATATAAATCCTTTGTCTAAGGGATAACTAATTTTTCCAATTGTGTGGGTTGTCTTTTCGCTCTACTAGTGATTTCTTTTGTTGTCCAACAGCTTTTCAATAAAGAACTCATCTGTTGATTCTTCATAGTGAAAGAAAAAAAAGTCTAAAAATCTAAATGAAATTTTGCTTAAGAACAAATGGTGGTTTATTTCTGTGATATTAGTCAAACAAAAGTAAGATGCAGTTTATTACTTTGACATTTCTGTGTCTACTTAAGATTTTGGCCAAACCTGACATGGTCTGTCATGCTTAGTATGTTGCAGAGCTGAGTCTACTTGAAGCTGACCCATTCTTGAAATACCTTCCTTCACTGATAGCTGCAGCAGCTTATTGCCTAGCAAACTATACTGTGAACAGGCACTTCTGGGTAAGAGTCTTTCTTCTTTTCAGATGAAATGTGAGGCATGTTCAAGGACTTAAAATCTGTTGGGTAACTTTGAAGGATTAGGCTGGGCTTGCCCTTGGTGAAAGCAAGCTAGTGTAATGAGGAACGGTTGTCTTGGTAGCAGCTATAGCTTGCGCTGAGTGTTTCCAGTCAGCTATCCTGGCTCTTATTCAGTGGCTTTATACTTTGTGGGGCAGAGATGGTAAGAAGCCAAGCAGGTGGAGTCACAGCTCATGTAACAGATGCAGGACTGGAGTCCTCAGTGCTGCTGCTGGGCTAGGAGGGCCCTTGAGGTATATTCCCTGGCCTTTTCAAGCAAAAGTTGCTGACTTTTATCATACCTCTCTTAACCAAACCAAATCACACCATATCAAACTATACCACACCAAACCACATTAAATCACATCAAAGCAAACCAAACCAAATGAAACCGAACCAAATCAGGCTCTGGTGAGGAGAACCAGAACATTATACCAGGATTATGGGAGAGTAGGACAGTCTGTGTCACCTCTTACCCAACAAGGTGGCAAAGCCATAAAGAGGCCCCTGATGTTTGTTTGCTGTTGTGCTACAAAAAGTATCTACCTTCATTTTCAGGGATACTTATTTTTTATGTTGCATTTTCACTAAGAATATTTCCTATTCAACAAAAACAGGAAATTTGGGTAAGCATGGCTCTTTAGAGTTCAGTAAAAGTCCCAGTCATAAGCAAACAGAAAAGTGATACTCATTCAAATCAAGAATTATAAACATACAATATAAGTGAATTTAGAAATGTAGAACTATGGCTGTTTTAAGAAACATTGCATAACTCAAGTATCTGAAGGGAGTGAATATGATTTCTTTTGAGATGAATATAGATACTTACTAAGGAATTCTCTTTCCCTCACAATCACTTATCTTCAGATTTTAATGTCTTGCAGAGTTATGTAAAACAGTTTTTTTTTTTTCTTCCTGTCTTGATTAGCCAGAAACGCTGGCTGCATTTACAGGCTACTCATTAAGTGAAATCGTGCCGTGCCTGAGTGAGCTGCATAAGGCGTGCCTTGATATACCCAACCGACCTCAGCAGGCAATTAGGGAGAAGTATAAGTCTTCAAAGTAAGTTACTAACTAACACTTTCTTATTTTGACTCACTATTTAAAGCTTAATGGGTAATGGTTGTATCAGTATTAGAAATAGAATAAATTGAATATTGGGTGTGAACTTGGAACTATAATTAATATTACCCTTTAAATCAAGCAAATGAGTTTGGAAAGGCCTAGGTGTATAATTTGTCAGTGTGTAGTACCAGCTTCCTTCTGATATGTTGAATCTATGAAAGAGTTTTCCGTGGCCTGAAATTTTTACAGAACCAACAGGCCTGGTGCATGCTGACTTAGCTGTGGGCCTCATTTCAGGTACCTGCACGTGTCCCTTCTGGAGCCACCTGTGGTGCTGCCTCTGCAGTAAGTATTGGAACAGCAGTGCCTCCAGAACTCAGCTGCCAGATCAACAGAACTGCTCTTACTTTTCACAGGTTTCTGCAGTTGGGTCAACTATTTTCAGTATTGATGCTTTAAAATATGTAAATGTATCAGTTATGTTAGACTTCTGTAGCTTATAAAATAGTTTAGCATTTTTAAAGAATAAACTTGCCTTGTGACCATGTGCTGTGTGTGGCTTATTATTTGTATGACTGACATACTTGCCGGGAAATTTAGTTTGGAACATCTTTACATAGAAAGATTGGAACAAAGTAGATTGTGGAAAAATAAGAGTAAATGAAATTCATCCCAAACTTTCTTTCCTTCAAGCAGTAAATGAAATCATACAATAATTATATTTTACATATTTTGTGACCACTTCTTTAAAGTGCACACAAGTTATTAGAAGGTTTTAGTGTGGCCAACCCCTCTAACAAACACTCTCAAGACATCTCCAATCCTAGTTCAAAGAAAAAAAAATCAACATTTTCTTAAAGCATTAAGATGTATTATACATGTTTCCCAAAGGTGACTTAGGACCTGTGTTAGTGCAGCATCCTCTGTCTTCATGTCATATAGTAAGGCTCAGGCAGGCTCACATTCTTTATGCACAGATGTGTTTCCATTCCTGTGCATGATAAGGTTTCCAGCTCTCCTTTTGTACCTAGAAATGTAAGACAAATTATCCTATCCAAGGAGATGTGGCAGGAGAGGACAGTTACTGATTTTGGTGATAGAAGTACTGTGTTTGTTTCTTTCAAGCCTTAAGGACTTGAATGATTAAACCAAAAGGGAAGCTTCCTCTAATTGTCTACCTTTTGATGTCACTGACCACTGACTGCCAAGGGTATGTGTAGCTGTTTAAAATTGAAACTTGACATAAAATTTGGATCCAGTTACAAATAACACCTTATTTATTTATTTATTTATTTTTAAGTACAAGGGTTAGAACCCAGTGCTTACATGTGTTAGGCTAGTACTCTGTCATCAACCTATATCCCTAGCTCAGTGACATTTTCTTCTCCTGGTAATGTTTTTTTTTTTTTAATCAGCTAGGAAGGACTTTGGAAAACTCGGGCTCCAGTGAGGATTGTTTTGTAAAGGAAATCTTTATTTCCAAGATAATCTACCAGTAGTCCTAACTCTAGGGTATGAAACCATGCTATAGGACTTAAGAATTCTGGGCATAAAATTTATGTTCTTTGCTATAAGAAGTTTACACATACCTCATTCCTACTCACACACCCACTGACTGCAAACAACTAGTCTTTGATTTTGACTTCTTTTTTATCTTGTTGTGTCCCTGAAATACTTGAAAATAGAAATATAACTGTCACCTGTGCCTCCCACTCAACTTACAATTGAATACCAGACATCTGTGTCTTCCTGCTTCCAACCCATACTTCTTGTTCCTGCATTTGATGCTAATCAAGTCCATGCATAATTTTGTTTTATTGTTTATGTATGTGGTTGTTGTAGGGTCTCACTGTGCAGCTTGGACTTACTGTGATCCTTCTGCTTTCAGCCTCCCCAGCTCTGGGATTACAGGTGTGTGCCACTATGTCCAGACTCTGGCTGGCATAGCCCACTCACGGGGCAGGGCTGGTGTGGCCTGTGGGGCCGGGGATAGAACTGTGGTCTCTGAACTTTGCCTAAGCTTGCCTAAGCTGACACTTTAGTCTACTGAGCTATCTCACTGGCCCCATGCACAATTTTTGTACTTTGTAAAAATAGGCCCATAAATAATGAAAGTTTCTGAAATTTAACAGGTACTGGTGATCTATGTATCTTTCAGGAGATGTATCTTATGTGCCATCACTTCTTAAGATTGGAAATATTAAGTAAATAGAAGCTTATTTATACATATTATAGTCTTTTTTGGTCTTTTTTTGAGGTAGGGTCTTGCTATGCAGTTGAGGCTGGCCTTGAGCTCACTTTCGTAGCTCAGGCTGGTCTCAAACTTGCACAGATCCTCCTGCCTTAGCCTCCCGAATGCTGGGATTACAGGTTTGCGCCACCACGCCTGGCTTCTATAGTTTAAATAGACAAACATACTATTGTATTGTCTTATATGAATCACAGCTCTATGATTTATCTATTCTTTTGAATTTCCCCCATCTTTTTCTATCCAGTTTTACCCATTATTTGCCACCCAGGACAATGACTGGTCAGAACTCTGGTTGTCGGAGTTTTACCTCTGTCTCCCTCTGAGGGCTCTTTGGACCATGATTTCAGATAGATTGAGGTTTTCTGAGGAACTCAGATACGATTACAAATTCAGAGGGCTTTCGAGCATGCCTCAAGGACTATTCGGTTCCATTGTTTCTGTTTTATTCGTAAGCTTTCACTATTAGAGAGGTGAAATATCTGAACACATTTCACTTTAAAACTTTAAAATGTCAGTAACAGGTACAACTCCACAACGGATGAAGCTCAACAGCAGACTCCCTACCTGAAATATAGCTACAGTTGGTTTTTCTCTTCTCAGTGTCTAAGGCAGGGAAGATAGCCACGGCTCATTGCTGTGATCCCAGGTAGCATCTGTTTTAATCACTTTTCTTATTGAGACAAAATACCTGATACGCACGAGTTAAGCGAGGAATAGTTTATCTTAGCTCATAGTTTATAGAGGTCTCAGTCCATAGTTGGCTGGCTCTAACATAGGACAGAGGGTAGAGGGGCACTGCAGAGGAGAAACGCCCTTGGCACAGCAGATAGGAGGCAGTGAGCCTGTCTTTCCTCCCTCCCTTTATATTCTGTGAGGTCCGTGAGCCCATTGGCTGGTGCCACCTAGGCCCAAAGTGGGCTTTCCTCCTCAGTAAATCAAGTCAGCCACACTCAGAATTGTGCTAATCCAATTATAGAACTATCCAGACAGCACATAATGCACTCACACATTCTAGATACAGCCACTTCTGAAAAGCCCTAGCCATATGCTCATAAGTGTGTGTGTGTGTGTGTGTGTGTGTGTGTGACGCACCTAGCTATAAGTCATAACAGCATTCTTTCATTAGTGACTGATGAACCTAATGATAAATTTTGAACAACTGAATGGTCAGTGCTCAGTTAAGAAAGTAATGATGGGGAATACCTGAGCGGAAAAGTATGAGGTTAAGGGGAGTTAGGGAAGAGGTCCGTAGGTCATGAGTAATCAGAGTTGAAACAAGGTTTGTAGATTTTTCATAAAGATGACTTTCCTAAAGCAGATACACTGGACAACTGAGGCAATGGTTCCAGTTGCTGGCCAGGGTCAGTGCTGACCCTGGCCCATACTGCTCACTTCTCTCTTTAACTGTCTCTTCTCTCTCACTCAGTCTGTTTTCTTGATAAGAATCCTTTTTTTTTTTTTCTGATAAACATCCTGGTACTTTCCTTATATCAGTATCTACAGCAACTCATTCACTACCTACAAACTCTATTGAATAACTGGCAAAGGGGAGAGCCGTTCCCTTATTGCAATAAATGCACCATGAGATGTGGTTGCTGATTATGTGGTTTCAGCAACATACTGCAATGCATAAGTATTCCCCACTGCTTCATACTCAGATGAACTTTTTATCGTATGTATCCTCCCACCTTTTCTGTATTCACTCTTCTTCATGTTTGCAGCTGTTTCCCTCCATCATCAAGCATTACCTTGAGATGACACATCAAAGCAGAGCTTCTTCCAGAACAAAGCGTAACACAGCTACTTTGCTGATGCCTGAATCCATCTCTCTGCTCACATTCCTGCTGGAACAGTCCTAGTGGAGCTGCTTGTTGTTTCACATCTGCATGAATCACAGCAACAACCTCTTCTGGCCCTTCAGTTTCTTTTTCTCTAATTCTAGAGTTTCTGAAACCAACGTGATGATATTACTTTTCTGCATTAGTAGGAGCAGGGACTTACATTGACATCTGGCCTTTATATTCAGTATGTGAACTATCCTATACAAAGACAAAGCAACTTTCTCTCCCCTTGTTATAAAGCCATGGGAGAAAGAATACTGAAAGCTACAGGGAATCTTCTGCTCAGCTGCATCTGCTGTAGAGTTGTACCTGTAATATAAATGCCTCTGTACCAAGTGGTGATTGCAAAGCTGCACAGTACCTACAGCTGTCAAGCTAAAGAGGACAATGAGCTGGGACACTCACAGTCAAGCTTAGAGTGGAAGCTTGGATTTTGCAATTGCCAGTTGCAAGGCTGACCTCAGGCACCTCCTGGCTTCTCTGGGTATCTTGACTCTGTAGACTCAACAATGAAAAGAACATACTCTCAGGCTGTCTGTTCTGCACCCCGTCCTCAAACTGACCTGGCAATTGGAGGTCAGATAAATGTATGAGTCAGGCTTCAAGAGATGGAAATGAGGTCAATTCAGGGTCATCTGACTAAACCCAAACTGACAGGAAATTATTTGCTCTCCTTGGTTTAGTGTGCTGTGAAAGTGAAGAGAACAAATGTCTGGAGTCCAACTCAGGGAACCGAGTACCTCAGCTGTCAAGTATTGATCTCAAACTTGTATCACCTAATATATGCTTTCTGCAGTTTTGGAGATTCTCAAGAGTTCATTCTTTTAAAGGAACTGGACCTAAGAAGCAAACACAGTGAGAGAGTGGTTCTTTCTTTCAATCCAAGAATTTTTCCTTAACAAAGGGTGAGATCCCCTTGGACAGGAGAACAGGGTTTGGTTCAAATCTATCAATTGTGTGAGGCTGATTGTATTTGGGTAAACTGTTAGAGCAGCTGTCCCCAAATGTCTCTGGCTTGCAGTTAAGGTTCCTCTCTCCTGTCATCTCCAGTCTGTGTTAGGGAAGGATTTTTGTTTCCATGTGACCATCCTTCCCTAGGATTCCCTGCCCTGACTCCTGTGTGTGGTAGTGAGCACAGAGGTCATGGGGACATCATGTCCATTCTCACTGCAAATGGAGCGGAGATGTAATTGAGCTATTACTTCCTCTCCAGGAGGAAGGAGATTTCAGTGCTGAGGAAGAATTCAGCGGGCATCTCAGTTAAGTGCCTTAAATTTTTAAAATATTTATTTATTTAGGTGCTGGCAAGATGGCTCAGCAGTCTAATGCACCTGCTTAAACAAACTTAGGCAATCACAGAGTCCACGGTTTGATCCCCAGCACCACATGCTGTGCCAGCCCCACTCCCAGGCCAGACTGAGCCTGCCATAACATAAAAAATAAATAAATAAAGTTTAAAAAATTATTTATTTATTTTATTTAAAGATTAAAAATAGCAGAAACAAAGATAGAAAAAGTTACAAGTAAGAGTACGTATAGTACAGAATTTCAAAACCAGAAAAATTTAACAATGGTTATATTACATATTTTCATCATCAGATCCATTAGTGCCTTAAATTTTAATATCAACACGAATAACAAAGTTTAGGTCAAGATTTGTTTAAGTTACTTAACCCATATTTGCTATTTTCGGTATATCTAGATCGACCTTTGAAACAGCTTGGCTTTTTAAGCTTAACCTCTTCTGAGCAACAATGTTACTAAAATAATAGGTATGTTAGGGATGTTACACACTTTTAAGTACATATTAGAATATATAATTCCTGAATGAGTCACTGAAAGTCTGTGCTCCATCACATATATGTCACCTTATAAATTCAGTAATCTGAGAATCTCTCTAATTTTGTAAAAAATGTCTTAATTCACCAAAAAGGAAAATATTAACACAAATTCATGTTTTATAGTTTTTAAACCCAAATGAAGTTGGGCAGAAAGTTTTAAATTTGGTCACAATGTATACTTTTCCTTGAGAATGATACTACCTTAGGATGATTAAGGAAAAAAGACAGGGGTCACATGATTTGGGCCTTTAATGTACGAAGACAGCATTTCGTTTCATCCTTATGTTACTTTCTCCCGCTTCCCCTTTGAAACACTAAAAGAACTAGGGAAGTGGCAACATTGGCATGTCTGTCTGAGATGGACAATTCGATATCCAGTTCTGACATTTAGAGCAAGCACAGGGCCAAGGAAAGCGCTCAGCACTGACATGCCAAAGCAGAATTTCATCCAGAGCGAAGTGTACTGGAGCCACTTTGCTGATGCCTGAACTCCAGTCTCTGCTCACATTCCTGCTGTCACGGCCCTGGCGCAGCTGCTTGTCATTTCTCCTCTGCATGAATCACTGCAGCAACCTCTTCTGGCTCTTTAGTTTCCTCTTCTCTGATTTCAGAGTTTCTGAAATCAAATTGGCGATATTGCTTTTCTGCATCACATTCTTCCCTGTCTTACTACTCTTGAAGACTATGTGGGTTAAAGTATGAATCATTCAATGATCACACCCAGCCTCCTAGAAGTTTCTCCTTGAGTTAACCTGTAGCTTTCTCAGTGGGCCCTGCTCTCCCTTGCCGTATTTTGAAACTGTTCTGGTTGCAAAGTCAGTGAATCTCTGTAACATCCTGCTAGCCGAGGTGATTCTTCAGAACTCACATTTGTCTCCAGCCCCCTGTCAGTTTCAGTTAAGCATCTCTCAGCACCATTGACTGCCACTTGCCTGTTTCTCCTCTCAGATCACAGGGGGAGACATTTCACCCTGTGTTCCCAGCATCTGGTTGAATGTTAGAGATTCAATAATGGATGGATTATGCTTTTCATAGACAATTGAATAGCTCGTTTAATCAGTAACAAAATGCTATGGCAGTGAAGTATAAAGCTATACAAAGTCTGTTTAGAGAAAATGAGGTTAAAAGGAAAAATAACAGTGGCAAGTGAAAATATTATATGGTCAACATACTGTGTGAAGTTCACTCTTTTTATAATTCGTACATCTGTTGTATATAAAGATTCAAAAGATAAAGGAAAGCTTTCATTAGAGGCTAGAAATAACAGAAGCTTTTTTTTCAGATGAAGATTTGGAATAGAATGGCTTTTTCAGAGATAGGTCCAAAGCTTTGCTATCTCTTTAGCCTGCACATATTTCTTCATTTGCTTTAGAGGGAAGACTTTTTGCCTTCAAAAACAAAAATCCTTTGAGCTGCCCCTGAATAAGCAAAAACGTCTTTATTTTTCACATACTCTGAGATACCATAAATCATAAATGCTGTTGAAATTCCTTTATCAAAGCCCTTTTAACAAAATAATACATTACTGAATCTGTAAAAAAGTCATTGATGGTGACATAAATAAATACTCAGAGTTTTCTGTTTTTGTTTTTTGAAGATGATAGGGAGAACACCTTCATCAGGTCCCCCAGCAACAGGATTAATGGAAATTTTGTGCTTTTGGAACAAGCTCCCAAAGCCACCCAGAACTCAGCCCATGGAGCTGGACAGTTGGGAGACATCATAGAAAATGGCTATCAAAGAAAGGCCTTTTGTGCTGTAGGAAAGACTTCTAGAGCCCATGCCGTATAGAAGGCGCTCCCTTCAGGCCCAATTGAGATTTATCAAAAAAGGCCTTTTCACTGTAGAGGTAAACTTTTGGGTTTAGGAAGAAGCTAGCAGAACAATCCTCTCTTCATGGATCCCACACTGTATTATTTGTTTTCTTAGTCACCTTAGGATGGATTTGGCTAAAATAACAAGGAAAGCTCAATCTCAGTAGCTTAAAACAAATTGGCCAGACTGTCCATGTACATTATTTAAAACAGTAATTCAAGGACCCAGGGTGCTTCTCCAATAGGAGTTGACTGTTGTTCCACTCTGCCAACTTGAAAACTTTAGTTTCAGATATGTTAAGAAGAGAGCATGGAAAAACCACACTGAAATTTAATTACTTCATTTCAGCACACACACACACACACACACACACACACACACACACACACACACACACGGCTGGCCAAATAGCTCAGCAGATTAAAGCACCTGTACAAGCAGGTACAGGGTCCAAGACTTTAATCCCCAGGGCTGCCATGCCAGCCCTGCCCCCAAGGCATGCTGAGAAGGCAATTGAGATGGGGCCTGGTGGCATGCGCCTGTAATCCCAGCTCTTGGGAGGCTGTAAATGGGCGGGTCAGTATGAGTTTGGTCTAGTGGTAAGACCCTGGACATCCTATAGACCTTTCCCTAAAAATACACACACACACACACACACACACACACACACACACACACACACACACACACACACATTAATGTACAAGATAGTGAAAATAGCTTAATATTTGTCCAAGAAAAGGAACACATTAGTCAAGCACTAGTGTGACCTGAAACAATTCTGTCTGGAATTAAGAATTA
Source organism: Myocastor coypus (assembly GCA_004027025.1). Taxonomy (NCBI): domain Eukaryota; kingdom Metazoa; phylum Chordata; class Mammalia; order Rodentia; family Myocastoridae; genus Myocastor; species Myocastor coypus. The sequence goes on along the minus strand of PVJA010013335.1, from coordinate 4,794 downwards.
GAAATAGAAATAGCCAGGGCCAGAAAAGCACACTTGTTGAATTGCAATTAAAATAAAGAAACTTTTTTATTCTTTAAGCATTGAACTTTGAACAATCGGAGACATGAGGATAGGCTAGAACAATAAAAGAAAATTTTCTGAATGAGAAGGTAGTCTCTATTCTGAGGCAGTGTTTTCAGGATTTCCAGGGACCCTGGTGATCCTAAAGACGCTGATAGGAAAAAATGTATGTGAGTAGATGTCCAGCAGTTTTGATCAAGTAAACTAAGTCAGTTTAAATTATTTCTTTCTTTTTTCCCATGTTAAAATGTATTTAGCACAGGGTCTACTGGGTCTCACTACACAGATTGGACTTTGTAGTGATCCTCCTGTTTTCAGCTTCCCAAGTGCTGGGATTATAGGCACATGCTACCATGCCCAGTCTCATTCGCTGTCTCAGAGCATCCTGGGGCTGGGGCTGGGCTGGCAGGCTAGGGATTGCTGCTGAGCTATCAGACCAGCCCTGTTGAAATGATTTCTGTTACTGGAATACTCACAACCTTGAAGTGGCTGAGGAGCTGTGGTGACCATGATTAGAACCTGGGTTTACAGGCATATGCCACCATGCCCAGTCTCAATTGCTGACTCAGTGTGCCCTGGAGGTGGGACTGGCATGACAGGCCTGGGGATTGAACACCCAGCCCCTGTACCTGCTTGCAGGTGTTTTAGTTCACTGAGGTATTTGGCTGGCCCAACCATGGATATTCTAAACTTTAAATCCCTATAGAATGTAGCAACAACAAAAAAAACCCAATTACATACTTTTACACAGAACTTTAGAAATCAAACTGTATACAACATTGTAGCAGGACAATCCTATGTCATTTTTTTTGTCTCTTTTTTTTTTGTCTTGTTGAGACAAGGTCTCACTATGCAGTTCAGGCTGGCCGTGAGCTCACTTCTGTAGCCCAGGCTGGCCTCGAACTTGCACTGATCCTCCTGCCTCAGCCTCCAAAGTGCTGGGATTACAGGTGTGTGCCACCACACCTGGCTTGTCTCTTCTTTTATTCCTTTTTTTTTTTTTTTTAATTTTAGGGAAGGGTCTACAGGGTATTCAGGGTCTTGTAGTGACCCACCTGTTTACAGCTTCCAAGAGCTGGGATTACAGGTTCGTGCCAACACTTCCAATCTGAATTGCTATCTCAGTGCACCACCCCAGGGGCAGGATCAGCATGGCCAACCTGGTGTTCAAACCCCTTTCCCTGCACCTACTTGCAGGCGCTTTAATCCACTGAGCTATTTGACCTTATTACCTTTTTTCTTTACAAACATTTACTTTAAAGAGAGAATAATAAAAAAAAGAGAGAATAGCAAACACTGACATTAGAAGCAATACACATTCAGAAGACCAAAGTGACAGGCATTTCAAGCAGGATTTTAGTATTACACATTGCGATCTTCAGTTCAGCTGCTCAGGTTACAGGTATCAGCACACATAGTTAGTCAGGATGAGAACTCTACCCAGTAACTGCCATTTTCATAATCCTGGTGGAGAATTTTAGGATCATTGCCTTCACTATCTCCTTTATATAAACATGCTTTTGCCCCTGTCATATATCCTATCTTTTCTCCTCTCTTTCCATTGTTTAATCCTTAAATTCTCATTTTCCACTTAACTTGTTATACCTTGCAGTTTTTATTTCTTCATTTGAGTTCTTACACTGGGGAGACTATATGATATTTACACATGTAAATATCTGCTTTATTTCACTTATATCTTCAAGTTGCATACACTTATATATGAAGGCTTTGAGTTTATTTTTCTTTTTTTTTTTTTTTTTTTTTTTTTTTTTTTTTTTTTTTTTTTTTTTTTTTTTTTTTTTTTTTTTTTTTTTTTTTTTTTTTTTTTTTTTTTTTTTTTTGTCTTTTTGAGACAGGGTCTCACTATGCAGTTCAGGCTGCCCTTGAGCTCACTTTTGTAGCCCAGGCTGGTCTCAAACTCACACTGATCCTCCTGCCTGAGCCTCCCAAGTGCTGGGATTACAGGCGTGCGCCACCACGCCCGGCTGAGTTTATTTTTCTTTATAGCTGAGAAATACTCCATCGCATAAAAAACCACATCTTTTTCATTAATTCCTCAGGTGATGGGCATTTTGGTTGTTTCCAAGATTTGGCTATCACAAATTGTGCTGCTATAAACATAGGTGCACATATATCATTATGATAAGATGTTTACAGTTCTTTTGGGAAATTTCCCAGAAGGGGGATAGCTGGATTGGATGGAATTTCCAGTCCTAGTTTTTTGATTTCCATAATAGATGTACCCATTTACATTCCCACCAGCAGTGGAGAAGGGCTCCTTTTTTCCCCACCACCTTTCTAAGATTTGCTGTTGGTTGATTACTTTATGATAGCCATTTGTAAGTGGCTATCATCTCACATGGTGAGGTGATATCTCAGTGTTGTTTTAGTTTGTATTTCTTGAGTGGCTAGTGAATGGAGCATTTTTTCATGTATTTATTAGCTTCTAGTATTTCTTTCTATGAGAAGTATGTGTTCATCTCAGATGTCCATTTTTGGATTGGGTCTTTAAATTTTGGGGCCTTAATGTTTTTTAGTTAATAATGTGTGGTGATATTTAGCAGTTGACAAACTTATGTAATTAATAGATTTTTATTTTAGACCATAGAAGCAAACATTTTGCGTGTGTATGTGTAGCTAAGCAGATATTAAATTGGGAAATTTTATTGAAATTATTTCCACTAAATTCTGTCTGATCACCTCCCTTTTATGTACATGGGGTCTTTCAGGCAAACTGGTTCACCCCAGGTTATCTGTTGAACCCTCTCTCAATCAACAGAGAAAAAGAGAGGATACATTCATAGATCTAGGTCTAACAAAGTTTCTCAGCTTACCATGTCTGGATCTACCATGTTTGAACTCATCCAGATGTGCTTGGCTGGGGTCTGGCTGCCGGGCTCAGGCTCTTCCTGCTGCAGCCCATGGAAGTAAACCCACCGTGCCCCTCTAAGAAGATGTTCAGCTCCTAGATCATCTGGGTGGGTCTGGCCTCCAGTCCTTCTGTGGGGAGTTCTGCCACAGGGTTCCACAGGAGGCCTGTCTGATGAAGGAGGTTCTGCAAGTGTGCTCCAGGTCTCCCACACACACCAGGCCTGGGGTCTGGCTGGAGAGGGGTCACATGCCTATTTTTGAGAAAGATTCTCAAAGGAACCCTGATACATTCCTTACTTCATACTTATTCCATCCCCAAATTATTGAGTTGTGATAGTCATACAATTCCAGCTACAACAAAAAAGGTCACCATACCACTGAACCAACAGTGATTCTCCCCATTTTCTAAGGGAGATAAAACTGTATAAGGTGAGGAAAGGAATTTACTCAGGAGCACGAAATTAAATATTCAACATGTGGCTGTTTAGGTCCATAGATGTTTATCATAAATGCACTAGTGTAAAAAAATGTAGTATACAACTTAGGAATAATAAAAAAATGATGCTTATTGGTAAATTTTGTTAATTGATTCTCACATAATACTTTGATTCATTTATGCTGAGTTTCTGAGTCTATAGTTAATACCTGGCTTAAACCAAAAAGCTAATATAGTTCTGTTTTGGTTACTTTTCCCTCATTACTGGGACAGAATACTTGATACCCAAAATTAAGAAAAGAAAATTTATTCAGCTCACAATTAGTGGAGATTTCAGTCCATACTCCACTGACTCCAAAACAGACTGGCACATGGCAGAGAACAGCATTTGTGGTGGCAAAAAGCAATGAAGAGCAAAAGGAGGAGAAGCAGCTGTGGCTTCTAGGAAGCCTCTCTCCCTTCCACACTGACTGTGAAGACTGGAGCTCATCCCAGAAAGTGGGACCAATCATCCTTGCTCAAGTTCCCTTATATATCTTTTAAGTACTGAGTTACTCTAAGGAGAGCTGCCCATGCCCTAGGGAGGGCCTTCCACATCCTACAGAGGGGCTTCCATGCCCTAGGGAAGAGGTATAGAAATTTCCAATATCCTTGCCCCCTCCTCTTGCACAGGATGAGTAAGTTTACAAAGTAAGAACCCTGGCTCTCTGATGAATAATTTCTAAACTACTCAAGTTGACACATGTATCAACCACTACAAGTTCTCACAACAATGTTAGTGAATATTTTCATTTGAATCATTGATTCTAGGTAAAATATTAAATATTTATGCTAGAACTTACTTGTTAGTTCATGATTTTGAATGTTGGAAGAATTATGCAAGCATATTTCTCTAAATTTTAAAAGTATTATTCACAATATAATGGTCAAAGACATGACATATTTAAAAAATCAGTCACATTTTCTATACCACTTTGTTAGATCCAAATGAATCTTAACTGTCAAATCTTCTAAAGGGTCAGATGGATTTTGCAGGTTATACAGTCTGTGTGAATTATTTTTACTTATGCAACTTCCACTGTACCACAAAATAGTCATATACATGTATGTATGCAAAGGGGGGATGAGTATATTCCAATAACACTTGAACACTGAGTCTTGAATTTTATATAATTTTCATGTCATAAAATATTCTTTTGATATCTTTAACAATTAAAATTATGAAAGCCAATTTTAGCTTTTAAGTCACATGAAAATGAACAATGGGCTGATTTTTCCATGAACTATATAGAGTAGATGATAAATAGAAGTATATTTAAATTTTAAAGTAGTTATTACATGAAAAGATACATTTCAGTGAATTCCCTTCAAATTACTCTGCCACTCTTTAAACACACATCTCTTCATTCTTAGCACTTTCTGAAGCA
>PVJA010013334.1:0-49808 GCA_004027025.1 Myocastor coypus | reverse complement strand
TATGCAATATGTCAACTTTCAAAGAAAAGAAGGGGGAAAAGAAAAAAAAAAGTAATGTGGATTTAGAAAGGTTAATGTTTAATTGTTTGATCAATCTTATATACCTATATGTATTAATCTAAACTGATCTGATGATGAAAATATGTAATATAACCATTGTTAAATTTAAACAATAAAAAAATTGAAAAAAAAAAAAAAACTTGCTGCTATAACACTCTCTCCCCCTCTTATACTAACATTTTCTAAATTTTCCCATAAGGTCGCTAAATTACCTTGTATTCTCTGTTGGCATCAGACAACTGCCAGTTCGAATCTTGCACGCCCATCCTCTTATATTCTTCAGCAAGGTCAATGAGTTGCCAGCCTTGTAGTCGTTCAGAATCATTTCGTTTGGGATTATAGGAAAATGCATAGAGATCTTCATATTTTGCTATAAAACACAACACATAAAACATTTCAAATATCATCTATAAAACTCAATACACTATAAATAAAATTTCTCAATTTTTTTCTCTGAAATTTCCAGGTAGCCAGTAAGTGTTCATACTATATTTGAACTGAATATTTTCTAAATTCTGTGATATAATGATTTAATCTGAAAGCACATATAGGAATCTAATACTCAATCTGTCAGCAAAAGTAACTAATAAAGAATATAGTTAGACTTTTATTTTAAATGTTGTATTGCAATATTTTCTTAAAAGTCAAATGATAAAAGCACAAGCACTTCCTACTCAACACTTTTCCCAAGTGGCACATAAAATGGAAAAAACAATGCCTTATGATAAACTAGAGATAATGCAGAGTACATGAAACTGCATTACATAGTCCTACAGGAGAATGTAGAACAAAAATAGCAACTGACCTCAGCGTACTTGCTTCTGTAAGAATAAGCAGGGAAGCCTCTTTACTATATACTCTGCCTTAACTTAAGTGAAGAGAATGCTGCAGGTTCAAGTGGACACAGACCTGCTTCTAAGATCACACATGTGGGCTGCAACTCAGATTGCTCAACTGAAACCCATGTAACCTAAGTCATGTTGGTGAAAAAGGGTCTCTAGACTTCCAAGGCATAAGCAGGGAGAAAATGTCTCTTTAGGGCCTATCTATACCTCTACTAAAATAGGACAAATTCTTTCTGGTCCCTTGGTTCATCTGCCTTTTGTCCCAACCTAATCTATTAAATATTTTAGCCCCGCTGCTACCAGAAGAACATGACCTTCCTTATCTTTCTATTTATCAATATCATTTTCCAAGTCAGTCCCATTGTTCACAGAATACAAAGTACTCTTTGCTATCAAAAGACTTCTGTACTATAAATATATAGTTGCTTTGGTCTACACTGAATGTTTTGCTTTAGACACCACTCAACCCAGATCTGTCTCTAATTATTTTTAGGTCATAGGGGTGGGGGTGGGAAGGGGACAGTTAATGCATAAGAGCCTGATCGCACAACTTAAAAGTACAAAATAACAATAATAGGGTATTAAAGTACTTTAATTCATCTTAAATTGAACATGTAAAATGTTGGTCTCTAAAAACAATACCTTGTTTTGACAGTTGTAGCAGAGAGTTATAAATATCATGACAATCTCTTTCTCTGGGAACAATGAAATGCACAGTCCTAAAGTTCTTGCACTGAATCAAGAGTGGACATCCAGAAGTAGTCAAAGCAAGTTTTTCTACTGAAGCAATGTGGTGGTGTAGTATCTACAGCATGAAAAAAATTTAAATCATCAATGCAGAAAAAGCTAAATATTCTCTCTCAGAATGCATATTAGGAATGCCTACCTCTAACAATATCTCAAACATTATATCTAAGCTTTCAAAAACACAATTTATAAAATGAATGCATGTCTCTAGCCAGAAATATAGGCAACATCCCTCAGGTCTCTGTCCACAGAATGTTTCCTAAGTAAATGAATAAAAAGTTCTTCTACAAACTCAAAACTGATATCTGATTAGCATTCCTAGCTGCTACTACTTTGTTTGCTACTTTATTTTTTCTTTAAGAATTATTTATTTGGGGCCCAGCGGGATGGCTCAGTGGTCTAAAGCACCTGCTTGGAAAAGCTTGGGTGGCTTCAGGGACCTCAGTTCGATCCCCAGCACCACATGCTACACCAGCCCTGCCCTCGGAGCAGGCTGAGCCGGCCATAAAAATGAGTGAATGGACAGGCAAAGGTTCTGAAACAAGAAAAAAAAAAAAAAAATTATTTATTTTTCCCCCAGAACTTTTTTTTGTTTATTTATTTATTTTTATGGCCGGCTCAGCCTGCCCTGAGGGCAGGGCTGGTGCAGCATGTGGTGCCGGGGATTGAACCGTGGTCCCTGCAGTCGCCTAAGCTTTCCTAAACAGGCACTTTAGACCATTGAGCCATCCTGCCGGGCCTTTGTTTGCTATTTTAAAAGGTCTACTATTTTCAATACCATTCCTGTTTTTGGAGGCACAGTAAAGAATTACTATGCAATATACATATACTGCACTACTTATTGCTAGTATTATTATATATGATAGATCTAAAGTTCACATGCAAGGTTAATTGTATGCAAATAATCAAAAAAGCACAAAAAACAATTTCTATTAAAAAAACTACACATATGATAGCCACTTTGTATGGCTAAAATTCAGCACTGATCATCTTTATTTTAGTGAGCCTGTGCCAACTTACACAAAATGATCAAAACAGAATAAGGCTCAAAAAACCAATTCCGGACTGTGATGATACCAAATGAAATCCAAAAGTATTTATAAAAGAATGGTAAAGGGATCTAACTCTATCTCTACCACGTTTATGTGGTCCTGAAAAAATATGTGTAAAATGAGACAATAGGACAAAAGCATATAAAGCTTCTTCTAAAATTAAAATACTATGTCTATGAATCTAGCACACTCACCAGACTTAATTCAGGAGTACAGGAATGTACTAGTAAGAAAGCACTGTAAAAACAACAGTAGGAGACAATAATAACATAGATAGCTTTGGCTGCTCTCTCTGCAACCATGTTAATTACTAAGAATATGAAGCAATAACTTAGCTTTTCTAGCCCAGGAATGATCAATCTATACTACACACTGTCTCCAAGAGATGAAAACACATAGAGAAGATAACGAGGAAGGTAAACAAAGAAAGACCTATAGAGTGAATGATGATCTGAGTAATGGTTTTCACAAGGCACCATTCAGCAAAACTCCAGCCTCAGGTAAGAGGGGACCCAGTGATCCCAAGAAATACAACTTACTCAAGGTCAGCCCTAGGTTGAGCACCTGAACTTCGTTGCTACCATCACATATCAACCAGATGACCTGCTGGAACTCAACAAGTACAAAGAAGAAGGAAGTACATACCAAAAGCAGTGACCCCAGCGCAATGTGGTTGCTCTAACCTTGACTCTATTGCTCATAAAAAGGCAGAGAAGCTGTGACTTACTGAGCCACTACTGTGCTTTACACCTAGATGCTGTTCCTATTTTCTCTCATCTAAGAATCACAAGAGTCCTACATGAAGACTGATGCTACCTCCACCTGATGGTGATGCTAAGCTCAAAATTACAGTTGTCAAAGACACTGTGGGTTTTGTCATCCTCTTCATCTTCCTTAATAGCAATACTCATCTCCCTCAAGAAATCCCAACATGCCCAAAGTCTGTGTTCTCTGCTTCCCTTAAAAGCTCCAAGTGTTTCCAATCAATGAGATGTTTGGGAAAGTCAACACAGACAACATGAGGGAACTTCTCTCTGATAAGAGGAGATGAGGGTTCTAAGGAGAACCCTTTCTGTTTTGGGAAGTTTATTACCATTATCAGTCAGGTACTCACTTAGAGCAGAAGGGTGCAGAATTGGCACTAGAAAACCAAGCTAGCTGGCTGTACCACCTAAGCTCCTCTTATTAGGTGTTTCTTTCTACCTGTGTGGCATTGAAGAAACCACCACCTTCCTTAACTTTATCTATGAAAACAGAGGTTACAAAACCTGGCTTAGCCAGGGCAGTGAAGAAACATGTTCAGGTCTCTCTCTCTCAAGCATGTAGAACTTCACATTCTGTCCCCCTCTCCTATTTTTCCCCAGTACTCATCACATATCTTACTCATTTGTCTTTCCCCACTAGAAGACAGATTTCCTATCATTACAGTCAGTACACCAAAAGAGAGAACACAAAGCTCAAAATTAGAACCTCTCATACATGAAAGATTTATGTACAACAAAGCTGGTTCTAAAGACCAAAGGAATAAAGTAATAAATGGTGCTGCATGTCCACATGAAAAGATAAAGCTGACTATGTATGCCACACCATACACCAACAGTTACTACATGTATTTACAACTTATATATAGAGGACAAAACTTAAGCTTTTAGAGAAAATATAGAAGAATATTGATGACCCCGACATACGAATTTCACAAGAGAGCACAAGCCACAATAGAATAAAGTGAAAACTTTGTAATGTTAAAAATTTAAGCTGGGCACAGTGGCACGCACTTACAATCCTATCACTCAGGATGCTAAGGCAGGTGCACTACATAGTGAAACCTTGCCTCAAAAAAGGAAAGAAAATTTCTTAAAAACTTAGCTTAATTAAAACACATATACACAAAAATACACAAAAGAAAGACATATACTAGAATAAGGCAATAATGACACACATAATGACAAAGCATTAGATCCAGAACTTTTATAAAATAAAGATAAATTATATCAGCTAAGTCTAATGACCAAAATATTTAAAAGGATAACTTGTTTGAAATCAGCCAGATGGCATGAAATTTTAGATCCTACCAGACAGCATCACACAGGGTTTCAAGAAGATAGCTGCAAAACTTGAACTCACCACCACAACAGCATTGTCAGGCAGCTATGAAATTATTACTCTAGCACAGTATGCACTACATAAATCTCATGGAATCAAAATACTGCAAGAGGTACTGTGTACAACCTGTGTTCATGTGGTAAATTTTAATAAATTTTATTTTTTGTAGACTTGTACATACTCTGACTACTATCTACACAAATTTATGAATACACATATTTTTCTTAATATATTCAATATTTCTATGCTGCATGGCTCATTTGTAAGTTTTTTTCAAATTGTTGTAAATTTCCAAGAGAAGAAATAGGGATACAAGTGGACCTGCAAACTTCAAACCCATTATCTTGTCAAAGATCAAAGGTATACTTGCAATGTATATGAATGCATACTCAAAAAAATACATATACATACACACACCTTTTACATACATATATACCAGATGTTTAGATATGTGTATATATACTGTCTCCCTTCACAAACTTCAATCTTTCTGCAATTCTGGTTGCACCTGAAATTATTTGTGAAAAGAAGCATTCATGAACTCAAGTATTGTTTTATGTGACATTATTGATTTAGAAAAGGGAGGAGTGGGCCTGCGAGATAGCTCACTGAACTAAGCACATGCTTAGGCAAGTGCAGGGACTGGGGCTCAATCCCAGGCACCAACTGCCATGCTGGCCCCGCTCCCAGACAGGCTGAGCCAGCTGAGTTCAGGCTGTGGAGGTGCACACCTGTTATCCTAGCGCTGGGGCAGCTGAAAACAGGAGAATCACTATGAGATTGAAAGAATTATGAGGTAAGTAACTAATGCCAAAAATTTTGTTAAACATATTTATATGGTTTTTAATCTAGAGTGCCCTCCCACCCCACATGTACTCACAGGGGGGCTTTGGGGAGGTGGGTGGCTGAGAGGCACATGATGGTCACTATGCATTCATCTACAGATGAGCTTAGTTAGAGTTGATCTGCTGTTAGAAGGTAGATGAGGTGAGCCGCTGGGGCTGCAGCCTATGAGCCAGTCTCACTTCAGGCTCCCCTTTACTTGCTCTCAGCTTCCCCACCACCACAACCTGAGCCACTTCTTTTCCACTATGCTTCTGCACTGACACCCTGCCTTGGACAGTCAATCACGAGTGAAAATAAATCCTTCGTTCTTTAAGTTGTGAGTGTTGGGTACAGTGGTTCCTCACCTTTCATGAAGGTCACACTCCACACACTTCCGAGATAAATGAAAATTAGCAAAATAGTGATATTATATTTATTTTAGTATACACCCACACACACACATGCACAAAGGCTTTACAAACTTTTCCCACACTCACATAAAACCTTTCCTACACTTTTGAAAATACTTCTAATGTTCTTAACCATTTTCTAAACTCATGAACCTACATAATTTTAACAATATACAGATAATGTACACTACTGCAAAATCCTAAAATGCAGCAAAAAATTCATAATAATTTACAGTAACTTTTTTTGAAAATTTGCAAAACAGTGAGTCTGTGAAGTCAAAATGCAAAATGGCAAAGGACTATTCAACATTCAAATTAAAACAGCAAAACACTGCTATTGCTCCGGTAGCAGTCCTGCTACAGTGCTTACCCAGGTTTCTTTTTGATTACAGTCTATAAATAATAGATGTGTGGCTGTAAGATACAGTGTTCCTGTTAATGCCTTGTTGCCCGTGCCAAACCGGTCAAGTAATTTCACTTGTTCAACCTAAAAAGAAAAAGATGTTAGCATTCATGTTAAAAGTAATATAAATGTTTTCTTACTCACAGGACCTAGATGCATCATTTCCAAGTTTTTTCTTTTGCTTACCCAAACTGTAACACCTTATTTAACATTCAATGTTAAATATCTATCTTATGGGAGACACACAAGCCACAAACAACAGTTATTATTTAGTCACAAACATATGTAACAGGAAAAAGTTGCATTAAAAACAGTACAAATTTTGAGAGGAGCAAGAAAAAAGCAGTGCAGTATGAATAAAGATAGTTTTTATATCCAAGAGCTCACTTTATCTGAAGTTGAAAAAATCAAGTACATAAAGTGACTATCTTCAGTTCCAGAAGTAACTGCTAGGAAATTGTAACAGGAAACAGTTAAATGTTCACAAACCCTACTTTGGTTTCTCTACCCTCACTACCCTGTAACAGAACAATGGTGGCTTTGTGTCAGCTCTGGGCTCTTACACAGAGTGCTCTTTTCTACAGGCTCTTCTGATAAGCCGAGTGCTAAACATCTTCCAGGCTCACTAATGCACGCCTTCTAACGTAAATCCTCGTCCAAAAATTAACCACTTATGTTTTAGCTTTGCATCCTTTACAGCTCTGAATTCCCTACACAGATTACATTACAACGTACTGGTCTCTTGTAGAGAGGCAGCAAGATAGACACCCCTTTACTAAAACACACACACACACACACACACACACACACGCACGCACGCACGCACACACACACACACACACACACACACACACACACGCACGCATGCACACACACGTCACAAGAGTGAAAAGTGGGATTAGGATTGGTCAGGAATGTGCAGGAGACTACTACTTCAGAAAATCAACATTATCTACCTTTCCAAGGGGGAAAAAATACAATAAATACCAACTTCAAACTTTCAATTGATGAGGCCCAGCAGGATGGCTCAATGGTCTAAAGCGCCTGCTTAAGAAAGCTTGGGCAGCTTCAGGGACCGCGGTTTGATCCCTGGCTCCCCGGCACCACATGCTGCGCCAGCCCTGCCCTCAGGGCAGGGTGAGCCGGCCATAAAAATAAATAAACAAAAGTTCTGAAACAAGAAAAATAAAATAAAATAAATTCTTAAAAAAAAAACTTTCAATTGACAACTATAGCAGCAGTAGACAATCCTTTAAAACTGTGTAGCTCTTTAAAACATGAGTTAATCATTATAGTTGTTACTTAATCATTAAATTTGTACTTTTCTCACGTCTTATTTTTCCTTACTAACAGAAGAAAATGCCCTCATTATGAAATTATTGCCAAAGTAAACAACTACCATTTAAAAGGCTAATTAGCTTCTCTTTCTCATTTATAAAAATTTACTCCAAGGGAGAAATTTTGCTTATAACAGATTTTTTCAAGTAAGTTAAATTTAATGTACAGGTTAAACACTTTTGTTTTTTAAATATAAAACAATGTGCAGGGGCCCGGTGGGATGGCTCAGTGGTCTAAAGCGCCTGCTTGGGAAAGCTTGGGCGGCTTCAGGGACTGCAGTTGGATCCCCGGCACCACATGCTGTGCCAGGCCTGCCCTCAGGGCAGGCTGAGCCAGCCATAAAAATGAGTGAATAAACAAATAAAGGTTCTGAAACAAGAAATAAATAAATAAACAAATAAACAATGTGCATGATTAAGATAATAAATAAATTAGCTGTGAATACTTCCTTCTGGAAACTAACTAAGAAATATGACCTAATTTATATAAGTCAGGTCAGACTACTGAATCCACCCGTTTTGTTCTTGGTCTTTTTTTTTTGTCTTTTTGAGACAGGGTCTCACTATGCAATTTGTGCTGGCCTTGACCACAGGCTGCTCTCAAATTCACCAAGATCCTCCTGGCTCAGCCTCCAGAGGCTGGGATTCCAGGTCATTGAGTCTGATATAGAAAATCTGCTTGATCATTACGCACTTACCCTCTATATTTTTAGAGACAGGGTCTCCCTTTGTAATTCAGGCTGGCCTTGAACTCACTAAGTAGCCCAAGCTAGCCTCAAATTCATGACAATCCTCCTGTCTCAGCCTCCACAGTACTGGGATTACAGGAATGCATCACCATGCCCAGTCTCATTGACCCTTTATGAAAATGGGAAGACTCATTTGGGCATGACGGTACACACCTATAATCATAGAATTTGAGAGGCTAACCCAGGAAGATTGTAACTGTCAGATCAGCCTGACCGAATGGAACAGGAAAAAAGAAAAAGAAAAAAAAAAGGCATGCTTCATACAAATATGAAGGAATATTTCTCTTGGAGGTCAGCATTTATTTCCCTTAAGTGTAAGTCTAATTTCATTGTATCACATACAACATATCAAATTTGAACACCTTTTAAAACAAATGGGATCAACTACTGTTCACTCTTCTCTGACAGTACCAAATTTGGCTGGAAAAGACATCTAGTCAGCCAGCAGTAAAACATAGATGTCGATTACTTTAGTTCCTCAGCACATACTATAAAATGAAGGGTTTTAAAAAAAAAAAAAAAAAAATCTTTTACTTATTTGGCACAGGGCTCAGACTCGCAGTGCTCCTCCTGCCTCAGCCCCCCACAGCAATAGGATTACAGGTGTGTGTCACAACGCCTGAGTGCAGTAGCTGGGGGCTGGCATGGCATGTGGTACTGGGGATTGAACCCGAATCCTTGCATTTGCCAGCTTGGAACTTAAGACTGCTGAGCTATCTCCCCAGCCTGGTAAAACAAAGCTTTGAGGTCTCTAATACAACAAAAGTAGACATATATGGAAACAATGATCATCAGAAAGTATCAACACTACTCAAGCTACCAATTTATGTCAACAACATTCTGTGTACTTCAAATAGTTATGTAGATATATTAAAAAGTATAATGGCAGCTAGTTTTTTCTAATATTTTATGATTATGAAATAAGTAATAATCATGTAGTATAGAGAACTTGGTACCTACAGTCTATACATCAGAGATCTGTTTCAATCATTTTTGGAAACAAGTTAAATATTCATTTGCTTTACATCAAAACAGCCATGAAGTCAGAGGAAAAAAAGCAAATTATTTTCCTGTAGCTAGACAGTCCCATCTGTGATAATGGGAGACAATGATACCCTAAATGTGCTTTTTCTTTTTTTGTGGTACCAGGGATCAAACTTGGGAACTTTCGCTTGCCAGGCAAGTGCATATGCTGCTGAGCTATCCACTGAGGCCCTAAATGTGCTGCTTTGGTCCAATCTATTCCATAATATCATTTTAGTTGCTATCACTGCAGAAAACCTGTTACAGGAAAACACGATGGATGTTGGAAATGGAAGGAAGCCTTTCAGTGCTTTTTTTGCAATATCAGAACAGACTTTGATATGTTCACTACAGGGCAGACAGCTCTGATGATAGATGCATGACTGTCCCATCAGGCAGCATGTGACAGTCTCATCAGGTGGTACAAAGTGCCCAAAGAGACAACCATGTATGCACCTCCTTCTAGTGGCTTAAGCCAGTGGGAAATATTAATCCAGAAGATATGGAGATCAGACATTTTCTGAAAATCATCAAGGCCATTATCACTTGTGCTATCAAATCTAGTCTGTTCAAAATTGATGTACCTGGTTTATTTACAAACAGGTCTCAGATCTACTCCTTCCCAGTATGGGGGTCACTATGGTTGAGAAGTAATGCTCAAGCTCCTTTGAAAGCTAAGACAGGTTATCATGCACCAGCTGTGAGAAAGAAGGCCCTGGACCAGCTCTTTCAATAGCTTCGCTAATGTGTGAAATGTTCATTCATTTCTCAATTCCAGTTTGGCCTTCAATGCAGCCAGCCACTCAGTAGGCCACACCTGAACATACTTGTCTGACCTGAACTGACAGACTGAGTTTGCAGAACAGGCTGAGCATATCACATGATTTAGTTTTGTGACTTATTCTGTGTCACTGAAATGTGCCACCAGAGGTGACTGCTTTGCTCAAGAAATCTCTGGAGTGGCTCTTGTAACTCAAAAACTCTGGCCAGTGAGCTACCTTTAGAAAGCCACCTTATTTCTGTAAGAGAAGAGCTGTATGCTCTGCACCTACCGCCTCAGAGAGCTGTGAAAACAGATGTGAGTTAAACAAATGTTCTTTAAATGTAATGGATAAGTTTAATCACATTCTGTAAAATGTTAAGTTCAGGTAAGTTCTGTTTGCTTGTTTTTGACTAGCCAGTTTTCTTTATGGATGACACAGTGCATAAACTCGTATGTGGAAATGACCCTTGGACCAGAACAGTGAAGACAGAAAGCCATCCAGTCATGCATATAACAGCAGAATACAACCACCTCAGTTTCCCTGATACAAAAATCATTCAAATACTTAAACAGATTTGTAATTTTGGTGTTGGCTGGCAACAAAACTCTACATAGGGCTGAGGAAGAAGATAGCTCAGCAGTTTAAGCACCTGCCTGGCAGGCACAAGGAGTGGGGTTCAATCTTCTGTACTACATGCCATGCCAGACCCCATGCTGGGGAAGCTGAAAACAGAAGAATCACTCCAATTATGAGCTGCAGAGTGAGACCCTGTACCTGTACCAAATAAATAATGACTTTTAAAAAAAATTCAGAAGTGTACATAATACATTCTCCATGCCATCTACCTATAAAATATATCACATAAAAATAAACATTGTGGCCTTGTGTCTACAGACTCATCAACTTGGATTTTGTGCCACAATGACTCATTAATTCTAACAACTGTGCCTCAATATCCTCTGTATTTCATTAATTCATGTAAGTATGTTGCTTAATAAAAGAACATATGCCACAGTTTGAACTGCTGGTGTCCTGAAAGTTCACAATATCCTTAGCAGTAGGCAAGTTCAAGTCTTTTTTTTTTTTTTTTTTTGAGACAGGGTCTCACTATACAGTTCAGGCTGGCCTTGAGCTCACTTTTGTAGCCCAGGCTGGTCTCAAACTCACATCAGTTCTCCTGCCTCAGCCTCCCTAGTTCTGGGGGCAAGTTCAAGTCTTTGCCAATAAAGTGCTTCTTAGCTCTAGCAACATGGTAGCCACCAAGAATTATGTTTAGTACAAACAGTACTAATGAAGTAGTGGCTTTCAATACTTGCTTCTGTTCTTCACATTCACATGTTTTTTTCTCTAGAAAAAATTCAAAGGCTTTGTCTGTTAATGCACAGTGCTTTGCCTTCATACAGCAAAGTAATTTTGAGGTTTCCTGCACTCAATGGCTAGCTGCTCAACACATGTTATACAGAGTGGGTTTGGAAAAAGTGACTCATCTGTTACAACAAATCTATAATCCAAGTAAGACTCAGTATTTTCTTGTAAAGGCAGCCTTCTTCTGCTGGCAGTCTTCTACTATCTCACCACTGGTTTTGTCCTTTTCAAAAAGCCTAAAGAAGTCATTTTTTAAAAAAATGATGTATGGATGTATGTTATGGTCAGCTCAGCCTGCCCTGGGGGTGGGGCTGGTGCAGCATGTGGTGCTGGGGATCAAACCATCATCCCTGTGGTTGCCTAAACAGGTGCTTTAGACCGCTGAGCTATCTCACCAGCCCAAAGAGTCATATTTTGTTGGTACTAGAATTTTTTTTAAATAATTTTTTTATTTTATTTATTTATTTTTTTCTTGTTTCAGAACCTTTGTTTGTTTATTCACTCATTTTTATAGCTGGCTCAGCCCACCCGGAGGGCAGGGCTGGCACAGCATGTGGTGCCGGGGATCAAACCACGGTCCCTGAAGTTGCCCAAGCTTTCCCAAGCAGGTGCTTTAGACCACTGAGCCATCCCGCCGGGCCCCTGTTGGTACTAGAATTGAACTCATGACCAAGAGCTTGGCCAAGAAGCTCTGTGCACTGAGCTGTATGCCCAGTCCAACGAGGTTTGTGTTTTACTGATTTTGGATAGGGTAAGCTTGGGTTTATCAAAACTAAGCAAAACAAGTATACAATGAAGAAGCGATACAGACACAAGTGGGAAGTAAAACAGGGAAGTCATACACGGATTAAGATAAATGTCAGATTCTGATTTAAAGCTGTCACCAGATGTAGCTGTCCAACTGAGTACAACTCACTTGCCACTAAAAATCGGGCCTCTGGAGGGAGCTTGTCATTTGCCACTCCCTGATAGTGTTGTGGTATGAGTCTGCAAGCAACTGATTTATTATGATCTCTCTGCAGTCTTTGCTAATGCAGATCTTTGCTAATGTTAACCTACACTTGCAGCCACTCCAAGGTGCACTACTGCCTCACTGCACATCAGAGTACTAGAATAAGACCCTGATAAGTGTTCAACCTAGATCCTTTGCATGCACGCTCACAGTAGGGGGCATAGTCCTGTGATGCCACTGCATTGATCCAAAGCAGAACTCAGAAGTGATGTGATGGAGAACAGCTATAAATATAAATGAATCTTGGCCGGGCGTGGTGGCTCACGCCTGTAATCCTAGCACTCGGGAGGCTGAGGCAGGAGGATTGGTGTGAGTTCGAGACCAGCCTGGGCTACAAAAGTGAGCTCAAGGCCAGCCTCAACCACATAGCGAGACCCTGCCTCAAAAAAAAAAAAAAAAAAAAAAAAAAAAAAAAAAAAAAAAAAAAAAAAAAAAAAATATATATATATATATATATATATATATATATATATATATATATATATATATAAATGAATCTTCAGCTGCTTACCTGCCACTCACTTCCTACTATTAGGTCTGGTCCCTAATAAGACCAATACCAGTCTATGGCCTGAAAACTGGGGAACCCCACTTTACAGAAATCTTACCCCACTGTGTTATTTAACCTATTTATTTAACCTATTTCTTAATGACTCCCAAAAACATGGTTCTACCTGAGTAGTATCGATCTCTCCTGAGTTCATACTGTCTGCTACACAGTATGCAACAGATTCCTAGTGTACTAATGAAGTTTTAATGTATGCCTAGTTATATGGTTAGTACTTAGCATTTCACTTCATTTTTACAATTCCTATGCAGTAAACCCTACCATATTACTAGTCCCATATAGCTAATACCAGGTAATGAGAGTGTAGTTATGACCATGTGGCCTGCCCTCCTGTGTGGTATGATTCTAAAGATGAAATGCTTTTCCTGTTCCATACTGCCTGGATGTCACAGAGTTGTAGTAAACATACTGAAAACAAAACAGATCTCTCACTCACTTCACCAATATGATTTAAATTCTGTATTTCAGATGAAAATTAGTAGTATTCCATCCTCACTAAGTTACCCATGGGAAATGTTCCAATGATTAGTGTTCAATCAGCAATTTCTATCAATTTTATCAACTAAGCATTTCAAAATCTGCTCCTCGCACTATTAATTTCCATGTTAGAATGTAAGCAGCTGTTCATGTGTCCATCTCTTCCATTAAAATGGACATATGTCTAAGGGGAAGAAATGTTTCTTATATATTTCTAAATACTGCCTAATGGCTACTATAGCATTTGACCCAGAAAATATTTGTTACACTAAGATGAACTACCACAGAAAAATTATTTCCCATAGGAAAAATAAATAAAAGGTACCCACAATTATTGTTCTCTGCTGCACAGTAGGGAAAACAGGTATGCATTCAGTACTAAAGAATTAATAAGCAGGGGTGGCATGTGCCTATAATCCAAGCACTTGGGGGTGGAAAACAGGAGGATCACGGAGTCCAATCTGTGTAGTGAGACCCTGTATACCCTGTACTAAATACATAAAAAAGCCAAACCATCAAACCACACACACACACACAGACACAAATAAATGAGCAGCAAATTAAAAACATAAACTACTAGCCGAACATAGTTTTGTTTAGCCTCATTACCTATTTATTTTGGCAACATATGTTTGGACTTTCAGTCCTCTATGCCCACACCATTGCCTCATCAGGGCAAAATCTCCCTTCCCCTAAAACTCTGTGAGTATTACATAGTTCTTTTTGGTTGGGTATGTATCACAATGGGACTTGGGTCAAAAATACTCTTTTCAATATTCTAAGCCTATTTTCTAATACTTCTTACTATTGCATCCAAAATAATTCCTTCACTAGATTTGTTATTTTGGTCAATTCTACTCCAGATTGAAAGCCTGGCTGTTTGTCACAATCACTGTCAAAACTCCAGAAGGAGAAGGCCCAATATCACCATCATTCAACCAGTGACCAAGGAGACAGTGGCTCAGGCTGTATTTAAGCAGCACACTTACTCATCCTTAGGCTGACTTTCCTTCTGTTTTAATTCTAAATTCCTCTCGCGCTTAACTCACATGACCTAATTTCCTGTTCTACTCTCCAGTTCTTTCCCCTAATATTTAAGGCCTTTGTATGTGCAACTTTTCCAACTTCTGAGCGTATTGCAATTTTGACCCTTTAAAATACACAACTGCAGCCACACAGGGTGAACACACCTGTCATCCCAGCTCTTGGGAGGTTGAAGAAGCAGGATCAAGGCCAGCCTGAGCTGAATAGTGAGTTCAGGACTAGCCTGGAATAGGGAAAATGCCTCAAAAAGCCAAAGTTAATAAATAAAGAAGTCTGAGAGAAAAGTAAGTATAATAATCTGGGGAGTATCCATTTTCTCATTCAGTGCAAAATTATATTCAAATGAAGAAAATATAATAGCAGAAAATCAAGTTATTAGGGCTGGGGATGTGGCTCAGTGGCAGAGATCTTGCCTTGTGTGCACAGGTCCTGGGCTGCATCCCCATCAACACACACACACACACACACACACACACACACACACACACACACAATGTAACTGCCTTAATAAGATAATCAGCATATAGTTAACAGCAGAATAAAATTTACCTGAAATCATTCCAAAACATCTACTTAGGACTAAAAGTTCAGAAGAAAACATAAGTACTTCTGAAAAATATATTAATTATTCTGCTCACTGCTGCAAATCCTTGCCACAAAAGGAAAATTGGATCTTTGCTTTGCAAAAATCACTGGCACACAAATCGCAAACCAGACTTCATGATTTTTAAAAACCAATAGCTTCAATATATTTCCCCTTTTTGCTGAGGAATAGGAAGTACTTTACAAATGTTACTACAGATTTACTCCAAGCATTTCTAAAAAATGTTTTAAGGCAGATGGTTAAGAAGCAACTACAACTCTTCCAGGTCACTCTTACTAAGGCATAAATAGTGTTAGAATCTTAAACAAACAAACAAACAAAACAAAAAGGAAACAGAAGAAACATATGACTGGAAAAGAAAAAAAAATAGGCAAAGAGAAAACAAATTGCCAAGTGTAGTGGTCAGTGCTGACTATAGAGAAACAATGTATGATATAAACATGTAAGCATTCGCAAAGTAGTAGGCTTACAATGGCCACCTACAGTCAGCAGGGGATGAGTGCAAAAGGGCTGTCTGTGTGCTAGAGAGTGGAAGAATCCAGTCAAAAATGAAAGGCCTGGAGCTAACTGTGGCATCCCATTTCACACAGTGTCATCCTCACTGTTCTATATGAGGAAATGCCAGGGCCTGGGGGCAGAGGCTGAAGAGAATGCACTGGAAGCCAGGAGTCTGACATCCAAGGAGAAGGCAAAAACTGGTATTCCTCCAGAGACCGAAGGGAGCCTTCCCCCTTTTCATTACATTCAAGCTATAAGCCTATTGATTAGTGCCAGTCACAACCAAGGTGGGTCTGCTGTCCTCAGCAAACTCACTGAACCATACTGACCACACTGCTAAGCCAATCAGGTGGGTGCTTCTTACTTAAGCTGACAAAACAGTATCACAGAGAGGTCACTGCAAGAGCTAGTAAATACCATTACAGGTTACCTGAACAACTGAGAGAAACTGTTGCTAAGCCTCAAGCCTACACTAAAAGGTGCTCTAACTTTCTATGCAGAAGTTCAAATTTCAGTTCACTTAAAAGCTGAAAATGGAATGAGTTTGAACCCCGGTCCCACAAAAAAAAAAGCTGAAAATGGAAAACACCAAGAATCATACATACAAAGAATTAAACTTAGAGCCAGGCATTGTGGCACATGTCTGTAGTCCCAACACTTGGGAGGCTGAGGCAGGATGATCAGTGCGAGTTTGAGACCAGCCTGGGCTACAAACATGAGTTCAAGGCCAGCCTTAACTGCATAGCTGTTAGTCTCAAAAAGAAAAAAAAAAAAATTACACTTAGAAAATTCACATTCATTGCTATGAGGAAAAAGGGGCCTCTGAAACTAATGGCCTTCCCCAATCAACTGCTATGACCAACAGCTACATTTACTCTCTCATGACTTGGCAACACGTGCAGTGGCCCCTGAGCAGAAAACTCAGTCAGTAGCTTGTTATGCTGTCTCCCAATAGCTAAGCACCCACTTGGGACTAGCAGAATTGCTATTCCACACTGAAATACTGCCAGGAATTAGCTACCAAAGACAAAGCACTCTGGCCACATGAATTATGAATGAAACACTTATAATCCTTATAGGCTTATGAGAAAAAAGTAGAACCTCCAATCAAATAAACCCAGTGGGAACTTGTCAGTTATACATTTCTCTACATTTCCATAATGCAGAAGATAGCTGATATTCTGTCAATATCTTCCTGCCTGACTCAGGGTAAAGCAGATTTTACAAAGGACTTCAAAGATCTACAGTAATTTGCCTCTATCTCCCAATTTATTTATTTATTTATTTGTTTGTTTGTCTTTAAATAAATTAAAAGAAGCAAAAGGTTTATGACCCTGACCCTTTTTGTTTGTACTGGACTGGAGTATCTAATCCAATTCTTTTGTTCTTAACATGCACGCGCTCACTTTTAATGTAGGTTTCTTTTTTTTTTTTTGTCTTTTTGAGACAGGGTCTCGCTATGCAGTTGAGGCTGGTCCTGAGCTCACTTTTGTAGCCCAGGCTGGTCTCGAACTCACACCAATCCTCCTGCCTCAGCCTCCCGAGTGCTGGGATTACAGGCGTGAGCCACCACACCCGGCTTCTATCTCCCAATTTTAATCTTCTAGGCTGTTCTCTTTCAATCAAGCCTCGCTAGTTCTTAGCAACCAGGCCTCCCAATAAAAGTTCACAACCTGCTTATCTGCTGTAGAGACCCAGATCAGGATGGCTCACTCCGCCCCCAACTTCAAGTCTGAATTATCTATCCATTTTACTTTTGTCCCTCCAAACCCACCTAGCTACTGTCCAGAGCCTTTGGTTCTCCAGAGCTTTTGTTGTTTTGTTTTTCATGACAGAGGGACTTCCTATGGAGTTCCGGCTGGTCTTAGAACTCATGGTATTTTCTCCTGCCTCAGCCTCCCCCATACTGGGATAATGTTTGCTTTGTTTTTTTTCCACAGCACTTACCACCATATAACAAATTACATAGTTTATTAAATTTGCTTATTGTGGGCTGGGGAGATGGTTCAGTAGAACAAACACCTGCCTGGCAAGTGCAGGTTCCTGAGTTCATGCAATCTGAGATACCGTCAAAAAAAAAAAAAAATTAAAAAAAAAAAATACATTGCTTATCGTTTTATCTCCTCCAAGTAGAAAGCACCTAAACAGTACCTAAACTGTGCTTGATCCAAAGAGGATGAAAGAAAAAAAATAAATAAAATTGAAAATTTCTTTAAAGGGGGGGGCAGGCGAGATGGCTCAGTGGTCTAAAGCGCCTGCTTGGGAAAGCTTGGGTGGCTTCAGGGACCGCAGTTCCATCCCTGGCACCACATGCTGCAGCAGCCCTGCCCTCGGGGCGGGCTGAGCCAGCCATAAAAATGAGTGAATAAACAAACAAAGGTTCTGAAACAAGAAAAAAATAATAATAATAAAATTTAAAAATTCTTTAAAAAAAAAAACAAAGAGAAGGATGAAACAGAAGACAGTGAAAGCATACAGAAAGAAATTTACAACAGGGAAGACTGTTTCCTTCTCATATATGATTTGCCTTTCCCAATTTTATGCCCAGGACACTTTTCTCCGTTCCTCACCCTCTTCTTGTCCCCTTTTCAGACCAGGACCCCAACCATCCTGCTCCTTTCTGCAATATATTCCCTATGCAAAAATACCTGTAACAAAAATTTTCTACATTACCTCAATACACAGGATTCCCAAGTCAGTTTGGAGTGTTAGAGCAATCCCCTAGCTCTACATCTATAATGAGCTAAATACTAGACAAAATCTTTCTGCCTGTTTTTCCTCTTTCCCTGCTCAGACTGCTCAACGTCACTATTCGAATCTCTTGACCAGCGATTCTGTAAGAGAACTGACCTGGTATCAGAAACACCCAACTCCAGTGAGCTCTGGGCTTGCTTGTTCCCAGCAGACTGTGTGAGCCTGGACAAGTTATTTAAATCTACAAATTTGTTTTCTCACCTATAAATGGGATAACTGTAATGACAGTCAAAATTTTCTAACAGTTGGAAGAAAAAGTTCAGGCAGTCCTCCCATTCGCTCTTTATTACAAAGTCAACTTAATAACACTTTTTCGTTAGTCTTAGCGTTCCCTCCCTCTTTGCAACAGATCCGGTATATATGCACTCCTGGCCTCTTGTTCTAATGACAAAAAGATGGAGCAGCTGAGATTGCTTTTGAAATAACTCAATTTGAGCCCCAGTATGATCAGATTTTTAGCAGCAACTCACTGATGGCTGTGGCTCTGACAGAACAGTGTCAGCTTTCATACTGGGTCCTCTTTTCAATTATAGACATCTACTGATTTAAATTGTTATTTAGTTCTGATTTCTATTTGTTTTTCTCCCTCCGGAAGTTGAAGTCTAAACTATGGTCGAAGAAATAATATTCTGAATTATCTCCTTCCACCATTAAACGTAACAAAATCATAAATGTCTCCCTCACACACACAAAAAATGTTGAAGTTGCTAAGTTCCGCTGTAAAAAGAACTTGTATCCCACCCTTTAAAATTTGTTTTCCTTGTGCGAATTCTTCTAACTACTGATAGGAGAAATATGCCTAAATACGAAGCACAAATGCATACCCTAGATCCAAACGACCGGCGATCTTTAGCAAAGAAGGTGGAGCATCAGCTCCTTGCCATCTCCCCCAAAACTTGCATCGTTAACCCGAGACACCTGACAAGGAAACAAGGCAAAGGACCGACCAAAGCGCACAGCACAGCCAAGTTAGCGCGGAGACCCCGAGCCTGGGGTCCAGTCCGGCCGGCCAAAGGCTGAAAACCCCGCAGTTTCACGGCACCGATTTTACCAAAACGAACGCAAGGCTACGACGGCAGCGCGCAATTTCCCGGACTCAGCTCCCAGTACCCCGAGGCGCCAAGACCCTGCTCCCACAGCTCCCATCAGCCCGGGACCCTCAAGTACCCCGACCCCAGATCAGGCCCAGGCGCTTCCCACACAGGCCCGACCCGCCTTCCGCATCCGCCTCCCGATCCTCGGCCCGACCGGCCCGGCCCAGCCCAGCCTTCCTCCTCCGCGGGGGAGACCCCAAGCAGCGGTGAATACTCCTCCGCACCCGCTACCTTGGTCGTTCGGATGTGCTCCATCTCAGGGAGACCTCGGCCTATGGCCGGCCTCACAGGCTCGCCACGCAGCGACAGAAACCCGGCGCTGAAGGGAGTACCGAGGGAGCCCTTCCTCCCTCCAAGCCAGTGCCTGGGCTCTCAAGCCCGCCCCCGGCGGCGTGAACGGCGCCTGCGCAGCCGGCCGGCACCGTCTCCTAGAAACGCTTCCCTGAGCCTCGCGGCCGGCCGTCCGCCCGAAGAGACGGACTTCCGGGTGCCAGGTGGTTCCCCAGCGCCCTCAACTGGTGGAAAGCTGATAGGGCTAGGCAGTGCCACTGGGGAGTCCTTAGTCAGGAAGCCGGACTGGGAGCTACAAAGCCCTGCGTCCAGTGGATAAAAGACATCGCAGCGTTTCAGGATAGATCCTGAAACAAGGGCATTTGATGGGTAAGGGCGAGACTAGATATCTGCGAAATCCATTTTTTAGGCAACTGAATTAGAAGAAACAGTATAGGCCGTCAGACTGGGATAGGCTCTCAAAGGAGCCAGTGCAGAAGACCTGTACCTTGCATCTGTGGGGGAGTCACAGACACATGGGCTGAGAGCCAGACCTCAAGACAAAAGATGAAACGAACCCACCCACATGCTTCCTCTAAGGATAAACAACAGCGATCGATATTCTAAATAGGTATCTTATCACCTTGGGAAAGCCCCGAAGAGACACTGACCTGAACCTCCAGGGAAAGCCTCTGTTCTACTTCTGCAGCATAACTTGCTTCCCCAATTGATACTCACTTAATATTACCTGAGCAACTACACTCCTAATGTTATTGTTGACCATAGTTTTGTGATTCCCCCCTCCCCCTCCTTTTTTTTAATGTGTTTGCTACAGGGACTCACTATGCAGCTAGAACTTGTGGTGATCCTCCTGTTTTCAGCCTCCCCAGCCAGCGCTTGGATTACAGGCCTGTGCCACGACCCTCAGACTCGGTGGCTGGCTCAGTGCGCCTGGGGACACGGCCAGTGTGGCATGTGTTACCACGGATCAAACCCTGGTACCTGTGCTTGCCTAAGCAGGCACTATAGTGCGCTGAGGAATCTTGCCAGTCCTTTTCCCTGTTTGGATCTGTCCTCACTTTCTGGTTTTGCTCTATAAAAATCCCTTGAAAAGGTGCTCAGCAACCCACTTTTTTTTTTTTTTTTTTTTTTTTTTTGTCTTTTTGAGACAGGGTCTCACTATGCAGTTCAGGTTGGCCTTGAGCTCACTTTTGTAGCCCAGGCTGGTCTCGAACTCACAGCGATCCTCCTGCCTCAGCCTCCCGAGTGCTGGGATTACAGGCGTGCGCCACCACGCCCGGCTCAGCAACCCACTTTGAACCCTTTGTTTCTCTCTGAAACAGAAGCTTTCTTTTCCCAATAAAAAGATTCTGCTACTGGGGGCCCAGTGGGATGGCTCAGTGGTCTAAAGCCCCTGCTTGGGAAAGCTTGGGCGACTTCCGGGACCGCGGTTCAATCCCCGGCACCACATGCTGCGCCAGCCCTGCCCTCGGGACGGGCTGAGCCAGCCATAAAAATGAGTGAATAAGCAAATAAAGGTTATGAAACAAGAAAAACATGAATTAAAATAAAAAAAAGAAAAGAAGGAGAAAATGAAAAAATAAACTTAAAAAAAAGATTCTGCTATTAACTTCTGTTGTTACTAGAATTCATTTTTCTGTTTTAGAGAACTTGAACTAATACTAGCTATCTAGCAGGCTGGGAGTTTCTTTCCCCTCTATCACCAGCACCATACCAGTGGTCTACATTAAATTTAGATACATTCCCTTTAATTTGAGCAGCAATTATATTTATTAAAATTTATTCTAAGGAAATAATCAGATATGCTTAGTGTATCCTTATTTATTTTTTATGGCTGACTTAGCCTACCCTGGAGGTGGGACTGGCACAGCATGTGATACTGGGGATCAAACTTCAGTCCCTGTGGTTGTCTAAGCTTTCCTAAGCAGGTGCTTTAGACCACTGAACCATCTCACCGGCCCTATTGTATCCTTATTTTTTTATTTTGTTTATTTTTTCTTGTTTCAGAACCTTTGTTCGTTTATTCACTCATTTTTATAGCCGGCTCAGCCCATCCCAAGGGCAGGGCTGGCACAGCATGTGGTGCCAGGGATCAAACCGTGGTCCCTACAGCCGCCCAAGCTTTCCCAAGCACTTTAGACCACTGTGCCATCCCACCGGGCCCCTTTGTATCCTTATTTAAAACAGACAGATTCTTCACCTCACAGGATTCACTGTTGGTAAGGGCATCCATTTAAAAATCTGCACAGATACTGTGTCACATAACACAAATGTGATACTGTATTACTAAGTAGGGGGAAGCAGAGATTGAACTCAAGACCTTGCGCTTGCCAAGCAAGCACTTATTCTACTGAGCCATCTCCCCAGTCCTGTCACACTTAAGTAAACAAATTATTTACATTTTGGTGGGCATAGTAGTACATACCTGTAATTGCAGCACTCTGGAGGCTGAAGGAATGTGAGGAGTCACTATATGTTCAAGGCCTGTCAAGGTTACATAATGAAGTCAAGTCAACCTGAACCACGGGCTGCACAGTAGACCCTGTACAAAAGAAAGAAAGAAATAAAGAAAGAAAGGAAGGAAGGAAGGAAGAAAGAATTTAAAAATATTGTAAAAGAATCTGAGTGTTGTGGCACACACCTATAATCCCAGCACCCTGGAAGCTGAGGCAGAAGGATCCCTATAAGTTTGAGACCAGCCTGGGCTATAAAAGCAAGGTCAAGGCCAGCCTGAGCTGCATAGTGAGACCCTGTCTCAAAAAGTCAACAGTGCACTACAGAATAAAGAAATCCAACAAATTCTAGGAGGGATAAAGAAAAATTCATATTTAGACACATCATAGTGCACTACAGATTTAACGTGATGAATTCACTATGGTATCACCACGAATAAAAACAGAGATTCTTTTCATAAAGACTATTTTTTAGTGGAGTTTTAGGTTCATAGAAAAATTAGGAAGCAGGTATAAAGAACTTACAGGTATTCCTTTCCATAATACTTATAATTTATTTCATTATTGATATTTTCACCAGAGAAAAATGTGTGTTACAATTAAGGAATGTGAAGAAAAATGAGAAAACAAACTACAGAATGAAAGAAAATATTTGAAAAATATGCATCTAGGGCTGAGGAGATAGCTCAGTAGAATAAGCTCTTGCCTGGCAAGTGCAGGGTCCTAAGTTCAATCCATGGTACCAAAAAAAGAAAAAAGAAAACATATACATCCGACAAATAACTGGTAAATTTTTAAATTTATTAAAACTAGAATAAGAGGGCCCGGCTGGATGGGTCAGTGGTCTAAAGTGCCTGCTTAGGAAAGCTTGGGCAGCTGCAGGGACTGTGGTTTGATCCCTGGCACCACATGCTGCACCAGCCCTGCCCTCAGGGTAGGCTGAGCTGGCCATAAAACAATAAACAAACAAACAAAAGTTCTGAAACAAAACAAAACAAAAAAACTAGAATAAGAAAAAATATTCTATTTTTTAACATTGGTCAAATATATTGACATATAACTCAAGAAAGAATACAGAATGAAAATAGGCATATTAAATTGTCCTCCACATCTGTTATGGTTTGTATATAGGTGTCCCCCCAAAGCCTCATGCAGTCATGGGGCTGCTTCGGGAATTTGTAGTGGATTATTGTGAAAATGGGTCCAGCCCCTCCTCTGGGGCAGGTGATTTACATTTCAGTGTAAGGTAGGAAGAGAAGTTAGCTGCTTGAGTTGCTGCTGACTCTCCCAGGGCTCTTCCTCTTAGCTGCCACCATGAAAGGTTGCCTTCTGTCATGTACCTCTCTGCTTCGAGCCAGCTGAATATGGACTGAAACGTCCAGTAACTGTGAGCTAAATAAACCTTTCCTTCCCTCATTTGAGTGTCAGGTGTTTGTCCCAGCAACGAGAGAAAAGTAGCTAAGACAACATCAAATATCATTAGAGAAATACAAATTAAAACGAAACACTACTATACACCCATTAAAGAGTCCAAAACCTGGTAAATACCAAATTCTGGAAGAACAGGAACCCTTATTCATTGCTCATGGGAATGCAAAATGGCACAGCAATTTTTTTTCTGTCTAATATTAATGTGGCTTTTTTATTGTTTAAATTGAAAACATATGCCTGCTTTGAAACTGAGGAAACTTTTAGTTTGGAAGAAACTTTCATTTTTTTTGTTCCATCTCAGCCTAAATGGCACAGCAGTTTGGGAAGCAATCTAATTTTTTTACAAAACCAAACATTCTTACCACAGATCCAGCCATATTTCTTGGAACTTACTGAAATGTCATTTCACACAAATGTATGTGGCAACTATATTCACACTTGCCGAAACTTGTGAACAACCAAGTTACCCTTCAGTAGATGAACAGACAAATTATTGGACATCTAGACAATAAATATTACTAGTGTTAAAAAGAAATGAGCTACATAGGCCAGCAGGATGGCTCAGTGGTCTAAAGCGCCTACTTTGGAAAGCTTAGGCGGCTGCAGGGACTGAGGTTCGATCCCCGGCACTACATGCTGCACCAGCCCTGCCCTGAGGGCAGGCTGAGCCAGCCATAAAAATAAATAAACAAACAAAAGTTCTGAAACAAAAAATAAATAAATAAATAAATAAAAGAAATGAGCTATAAAAAGACACGCAGGAGCCTTGAAAAGGCATCACTAAGTGAAAGAATTTGAAAGCCTTTGAGATCTGTTTATTCATCTCCTCCATCTGCTGGCAGCAAATGATCCTTTTTCTTTCTGCAGTTTTCCAAAATGTCCTACTAGTTATAATCACACAGGCTGTAGCTTATTCAGGTTGACTTCTGAATCCTTTGCTTCATTCTTGGAAAGCAGAGATTTACATAGAAGTGACACTTGAACTCAGGTCCTATAATGACAGAAAGTAATCCTTAGAAGAACATTTGAGATAGGGTTGACTACTTGTAGTAGACTAAGTAGTGAATGCCAAGTCAGCTATGCTGCTCTGTGGTTTTGTCTGGCTGGGGATAGGGTTTAGTCTCACTTTAAATCAGCATATTTGAGTTATTACTATTTTATTGTTAACTTTTAACTAAGTGAAGAATTAAACTTATTGAAACTTCTTTAAGGAAGAGGAGTTGTTTCTGTAGAAGAATTAAAGTACTTTTGTTCTGCTAATAATAAAACAGCAGGTATATTGGATAAAATCTTTGAAGACCAGTCTTCATATGATCTGGAGATACAGTAGAATGCAACCTGTTCATCAAATATCCCATTTTTGTGTCTGTAGAACTCCTCTCGGTGAGTTTTTTGGTTCTGTTGCGGTTTATGCCAAGATTTCCCCAAGAGTTTCAAACTGTTCTGGCGGGGCTTTTGGAAGGTGATTGGATTGTGACGGTTTATACTGACTTGCTATTATGAGGCCAAGTCAGGTTGGAAAAGGGAGGTCACTAGGGCATGTTGTAGGGGAGATTAGCTCTCTCCCTGCCTCCTGTCTTTCTTTACTCTTTCCGCTTCTTGTCTGCCACGTATTGTCCCTTTCTGGTATATCATCACTCCACCCCCATCCCCTTCTTCCATAGCGGGTGGCAACGCCCAGCCAGGTGAGAATATTAAAGGGAGTTGTGAGATGGAACGTTCCGAAGATTGGTCATACGACAGACAAGGCGTGCCAAATTTAGGGAGCCACTGGGCTTTCCATCCAGGAATTGTCATAGTGAGAATATGCTCCAGGAGACATTTTCCGAGGAGTTGCTGACAGACGGATTTTTTTCCCCCATAAGACATTACAATTAGGCAAACAAGTTGCAGTGTTGACAGTGACCAGTGGAGAGCTAAGGATCCACATTAGGATTGCAGCTCTCTCTCTCACCCACTACCACCCGGAAGACTTTCCATGTTTGTTTGAAATACTGT
Source organism: Myocastor coypus (assembly GCA_004027025.1). Classification (NCBI taxonomy): domain Eukaryota; kingdom Metazoa; phylum Chordata; class Mammalia; order Rodentia; family Myocastoridae; genus Myocastor; species Myocastor coypus. Next base: position 23,901 of record PVJA010013334.1, on the reverse strand, counting down.
TTGTTAGCAGTATTTTCTCTAAACCCACGTTTTCCCTATGTTGCTCAAAAATGAAAACTACCCTTGCATTTCACCTTACGGTGTGTACTTGTTGCTGTACTTTGTCATGCCTTCCACTTGGCAGTTCCTCTAGCATGAAAACGAGGTGATTAAACTTCCTAGGTAGCAGTGAAGCAGCCTCCTGGGTAGGATCTCATGGCTTGGCTGCTGGTCCCCAATTCCTGGCCGACTACGCAGCGCGCTCTCCAGACATGAACTGCTTGCTCTTTAAAAGGGCTGGGTGGGGCCGGGGAGATAGCTCAGTAGAATAAGCAGAATAAGCGCTTGCGTGGAAAGCGCAGGGTCCTGAGTTAAATGCCTGGTACCGCAAATAAATAAAAAAAGCCAAGGTCCAAATAAATAAATAAGCCAGGGCCTGGCCAGGTTGGCCCGCAGCGCGCCCCGGCAGGTCGACTGTCCGGCGGAGTGCAGGTGCGTAGATTATTATCCACAGACTGCCCCTTGGCTTAGAAACCGACGTGCTCCCCTTCCTTCTATGGGGCGGCCGCCAACCAAAAAAGGTAGACATGAACCGCTTCTCTGAGGATCCTCAGGGATGCTCTCTAAGGCCCCTCAAACTCTGGCGTTCTGCGCATCCGTTATGGCAAGACAGAAGCAATAATTGAGATTCACTAGCCACAAAATACTAAACAAGATAGAAGAATCGGAAAGAGGCAAACAGTTGTGTTTTCTGTTTTGAACTCTGAGCTCCTACCCCTTTAAGAGAGTAAGCGACGCTAACATTCCCTCAGGCCCCGAGGTTCCTTCGCGCCGTGCACCGTCCCAGGGTTCCCTGCGCGGCCGGCTCACTTCCGGCGTGCCTGAGCGCGAGGCTAGTGTCCGGCGTGCCTTGGCGTGGTTGCTCCGCCCCTTCGCTGCCCTGCTTTCGCAGGCGCTGGGGTTGATGTTCCCGCCAGGTCGGGGCTGGATTCGAAAGATGGTGCTCGGCCCACCTCAGCTGTGAGACAAGCGGAGAGTCTTACACCCATTTCAGTTGGTCGACCACATCGAACCTTGGGCGGTCATGTCCACAGGTTTCTCTTTCGGGTCTGCGCCCGCGGGCTCCACCACCATGGCCACCGGCGGAACCGGCACAGGCGGCGGTTTCTCCTTCGGGACCGGAGCTTCTAGGTAACGACGCTTCCTCTCCATCCCCGCGAGGCTCTCAAGTGCCCTCATCACCCGTCTCTTCCCGCAAGCTTCCTTCCCAGTGGCGGAGAAGCGCAGGCCGAGCCGCGGCGTGTGGGGCTCCGCTCGCTGCCTTGCGGGGGCCCTGCGGGCAGCCTGGAAGGACCCTGGAGTCCGCGGTGCTGCAGGCATTGTCCTGCAGTGGGGTCTGTTAAGAGGAGGGCGCGCGCGGGAGGGGGGGGGTTGCTTCCGGTCCTTAACGAGGTGTGGAATGAGTGTTAAAAGAATGAATGAAAGAAATTATAGTGTACCAGAGTTTCAGAAAAGCGCAGTGGAAAATTTGAAAACAAAAATTTTGAGTCTCCCACATTGTTACAATTTTGTATGTCACAGTGTTTTTTTAATGATTTTTGCGATTATCTTTTCACGTCACAGGCCAGCCTTTATGCCACATTGGGATCCTATATATGAGTGTTTAAAAATAATTTTTAGCAATAGTTGATGGTAGCCATCTTAATGTATACTAGGTAGAATATTGTGTAGTAAGTCATTGTACCTTACAAAACAAAGGTAATATATTCATAGTTTCGTGCATCCTACTTGTTGAAGTGACAAGGTTATAGCCACAGGAGGTCCAGAAAGAAAATGGGAAGATAACATTTTAATGAAAGATACTATTCTTGGAGCTTGGTCTTTGGAAAATAAAAATGAAAGAGTTCACAAAAATCAAGAAATGTGTATTCCATGAGAGCAAGGTTAAGGAAGTGTTTTAGATTGAAATGGAAAAAATAACTTGACTATTGCCTGTATTTTTAGAAAGGAGAAAAGACAAAGATGAAAATAACAGTTGCAAAATAAAAAAAGAAGGAAAAAAGAGAGAGAGGAACTGCATACTACATACTCAAGCCGGCAATCTGAAAGTTTTTCCTAATACCTTCTAGTCTGTTCTCTTGTTCGACATTTTTCATTAGCAAGTCCTGATAACTTTAGTTGTGCAATTTCCATTTGTCTTCATTTCCAATGATAAAACCATCACACTGCAGTGGAATTTAAAAAAATTTACTACTCTAAGCTATTGCCATTCATGCAGCAAATACTTGTTGGACAATTCCTTTGTTTTAGTTGGTAAGCTAAATAAGAACCCAGCACTCCCAACACTTACATTCTTAAGAAAGTACTTAGTTGCTATCAGAGTCCTGTCAGATCTTCTTGTGTTAGGTAAAAACTGCTCTCATGAACTCCTGCATAGTTAGCTTGGTGGAAACCTAGTTGTCTCAACACTTGCTTTTACATCAGTCTCTTTTGTTACTTTCTAGCCAGAATGACTTAAAAAATAAAAAATAATTGCTGTCCCTGTATTTCCCACTCTCCTTAAAATGAACTGGGAAGAAATCTCATCTTTTGCAAGACCTGGAGTAATCTGAAACATCTTCAAACTCATCTTGGGCCTTTTTGTTTTTCATTTTGGTGATCCTGACTCACTGTAAACATTTACTGCTAAGTACATGTGTGTAAATACAAATTGAAAGAGTTTCAGAAAAGAATACTCAGGCTTCATGGCATACATTTTTGCTACTTTCTAGGCTGGTCCATTATACTTTAAAAATCTTGCTGCAACTTGCAAGACTAATTTTAATATTCGGCTATCAGTCCTAGTCTTACTTTGAAAAATACTGCTCTAGCACCAGTCTTTTTGCAGTTCTTCAGTGGGCCTGTCCATTGTCCAGTCTTTCTCCCTTGAGGTCAGTGCTCTTAATTTACAATACCCATACTTCCTACTTCATGTTCCTAGCTAATTCCTACTTCTTTTTTGGAACTCACATGCTGTATTTTCTTCCAGAGGGGCCAATCTAGGGGAGCTTTCCATTCACCACAGTATTTGATAGTATTTAAAACATTTATTACATTTGTGATCAGTTTTTGTATTTATTGTTTACTGCTGGTCTAACATCAGCTTAGAATGTAGTTAGCTCTGTGTTGCCACAGATCTTTCCATAGGCCGTTTTCCATTAGACACAGTACCTGGAGTTTAGCATGTGTTCAGTGAGTTGGATGACTGGTCAGTATCCTTTCCTCCTGCTGTCTAGAAACATTAGAAGTCTGAGTCTTATCTACCACTCCATTCTCAGTTCCTGGGAACTGTTTGATACAGAAAAAGATCTTTAATAAATACTTACTGAATAAGTAAGTGAATTATTAGTAATAAAATAGAACTTACCCAAGCCGTAGAAGAGCTTAGATAATTTAATAAAGAGACAGCTTCTATGTGTTCACTGGATGCTGGTTAGGAGACCTGACTCTGCCATCTGGTCATTTGGTCTCTTGAGATAAATCATTTTGGGGGAGTTACTCTCCATGTTGCTGTTTCTACACTTGGGATAGACATACAGTAATATTCTGTGTGTATCTCAAATTTGTTAGTTGAAGCATATAGAGTATTTAACATCAGGTCTGGTACTTACTAAGTGCTCTGTGAACATAAACTTTTACGTTCTCATTTCAGCATCAAGGCAGGCAGGGAAGTTAAAATATTCATAGCATGATGGAATAAATTTTGCTTTTCTACTTAAAACTTTCTATTATGACTTTGGCAGATAGCACTACATTGAGTGAATAATTGGTCTGGTCTAAAGTAGGCTTTTCTTTATCCCAAAGCAATTATTTAACGTATTTCCTTGGTAATATTTTCAAGTTTATGTAGCACTTAATACTATCTTTAAGGATTTTATGTTGTCAGGAAAGTTTAAATATTTTCATTGTGTTAAAATACTTTCAGGGCCGGTGGGATGGCTCAGTGGTCTAAAGCGCCTGCTTAGGAAAGCTTAGGCAGCTGCAGGGACTGCGGTTCAATCCCCGGCACCACATGCTGCGCCAGCCCTGCCATCAGGGCAGGCTGAGCCGGCCATGAAAATAAATAAATAAACAAAAGTTCTGAAAGAAGAAAATAAATAAATAAATAAAATAAAATAAAAATACTTTCACTGTGCTTTTGCTGTTTTCTGGAATATTAGTTTAAAATAAGGGGGTAACATAACTGAATATCTTTAAAATTGGCCAATAATTATTTTAAGTCCTAAAAATACCCACTTTTCTAGCGCACATTATACACACAACAGATGCAAAGTAACAGTATTTCAGACTACCACTAACCAATCCAGATATCTTTTGCATAGTTTTTTTTCTTTTTAGTTGTCTTACGTGTTGTTGAGACATGCAGCCATTTCATAACACAGTTTCTTTTAATTGTTTTTATTTTTATTTTATTTTTTTAATTGTTTTTAGATTTGTGAGATTTTCCTTAAAGTGATAGTTAATAAATCTCTTCTTTAATTGTCCTTGAGACCTTGCACTCTTATTCTGCCTCCCATGTGCTCTTCAAGCCCCCCACAACTCCATACATATTTTAATTTTTATTTCTTTTTGTTTGTTTGTTTAACTTTGATTTTTTTTAGATGGGATCTCTTTATGTAATTCAGGCTGGCCTTGAACTCACTGCCTAATCCAGGCTGTCCTCAGACTTACGGCAATGCTTTTTTTTTTTTTAGTACAGGGTCTATAGGGTCTTGCTATACAAACTAGACTGGTAGTGATTTTCCTGGTTTCAGTCTCCCAAGTGCTAGGGTTATAGGTGCATGCCACCACACCCAGTCTTAATCATTGTCTTAGTTCCCCCCCAGGGGCAGGGCCAGCATGGCACTCTGAGGATTATACCCTGGTCCCTGCATTTGCCTAAGCAGGCTGAGCTATCTGGGTGGCCCTGTCTTTTTTGAGACAGAGTCTCCCTGTGCATTTCAGGCTGCCCTTGAGCTCATTCTGTAGCCCTAGCTGGTTTCCTGAATGCACTCTCAGCAAACTTCGTGCCCAACAGAGGTGTGTGCCACTGTGCCAATCTCTGCATAATTTCTTAACCTTTAAAAACCCTGCAGATTGGTTACTGTTTGACTTTTGCAGATAAAGAAATTAAGCCTCAAAAAATAGTATCATGCATTTATCAGCACAGTTGGGTACCAGTACTGGAACTCAGCCCCAGTGCTATTGCCACTTCCTTACATTGAAACCTCCAGGGTTTTCAATATTTTTTTTAAGTGACATTGAGTTCTCTTATGGTGATTTATGTCTTTACAGAGGGACAGAGAAAGAATTAATAAATGATTGGGGTAATAGGATTTTTACAAGCCTGTTATCTTTGTAATTTTTTGAAGTATCAAACTTAAAAAAATTTACTTTCGTAATTTACTCTTGTACCTGTAGATAACAAATTTTAGCCTTTGAAGCTTGTTAAGAACAGTTATAGGGGCCCGGCAGGATGGCTCAGTGGTCTAAAGCGCCTGCTTAGGAAAGCTCGGGCAGCTGCAGGGACTTCAGTTTGATCCCCAGCACCACATGCTGCGCCAGCCCTGCCCTCAGGGCAGGCTGAGCCAGCCATAAAAATAAATAAATAAACAAAAGTTTAAAAAAAAGAACAGTTATAAAGTTGTATACTTCATTCATACTGACTTCTTTTTTTTTCCTGGACCAGGACTGACTTGCTTTTATCAGCTGTCTTTTTAAGGTTTTTAGAAGCTCTCTGCAGAATTTGTGCCAATGAACTCATGATCTGGGCAGAATAATTTTGCTTTGCTTTATTTTTTACCAGGATATGCTTATTACTCCCTCCTGTCTCCAAAATTTTGGATTGAGGAGGGCTCCAAATTGATATAATAATATATAACAGGGATGGGAAAAACAACATAGCTTTTCTGTTTGTTCTTACATCTTACACAGAATACTTAAGAAAACAATTTAGAAAGGTGAACTGTACTTGAATAGTTTAAAAGGAAAATGATCTTCATTCATAAACTTTCCTATGGCCATTTCAAAATACACTAGGCTTTGAACAAATACTGATAGAAGCAGAATGTATGTGATCCTTGCTTGAAGCTTTCTATTTAGTTATGGCTGACTTTTTTTTTTTAACATTTGGATTTACTCATAAGGAGAACAGGTATTTTAACTTGTTTGATTAAAGGCATTTATTGTTCCTTCTAGATCTTAGATATGTTAGATATGTTCTATAAAGAAAATCCTAGAGTTAATTCATTTTTTTTTTTTTTTGTCTTTTTGAGACAGGGTCTCGCTATGCAGTTGAGGCTGGTCCTGCGCTCACTTTTGTAGCCCAGGCTGGTCTCGAACTCACACCAATCCTCCTGCCTCAGCCTCCCTAGTGCTGGGATTACAGGCGTGAGCCACCACGCCCGGCTTGTTAATTCTTATTTTAAAGTAAAATGTCAGCTTTTAATAAACTTTTTTTTTTCTTAATAAGCAACCCTTTGGGGCTCAATTTGGGAACTCTTGGAAGCACCCTTACTCCAGCAACTACGTCTGCTGCTTACACTTTTGGAGCTGGAACTGGAGGACTCTTTGGATCTAAGCCTGCGACTGGGTTTACTCTAGGAGGAACAAATACAGGTAAAAAGGAGTTTTTTATTTGGGGATGTTACATGCGATGGTTTAAGTTTCTATCCTGTATCTTGTAAAAGGTTGTCATTAAAAGTAAATCTAAAAAGGGAATAAATAGCAAAGTAGATCTAAAAAGGGAATAAATAGCAAAGTGAAAAGGATAAAGGAATTTAGAAGTAAGATTGGTAGTCCTACTCACATACTCAAATAATAAGGGAAAGAGGCAGTCTGTGTGTGTGTGTGTATACGTGTGCCTGTGTGTCTGTGTCTCTCTATGCGTATGTGTATGTATATGTCCGTGCCTACCTTTCTTTCTCTCAGCATCCAGTAATTGAAGATCTTTGTTTTGGTTGGACCGGGTTTCAAACTCATGACCTTGCACATGCCAGGCAGGCACTTGTGCCACGGAGCTATCTCCCCAGCCCCTGAAGATCTTTGTTTAAAATATAATGGTACAAGGGGTTAACTTTTTCTTTGCCTTTATTTATTTATTTATTTATTTTGGTATTAGGAATCAGACTCAGGACCTTGTGCTTGCCAGGCAGGCACTTGGGCCACTGAGCTATATCTCCAGCCCTATATGTTCATATTAAATTATATAATACAGTGTTTTCCTTTGTAAACATTATTAAGTCAGTTTTACCAACTTGGAAGATTAATTAATGTGATATACATACATACAACAGCCAGAATTTTCTTAGATATTTTAAAGTTTTATATTAAAAACTATTGTTTTGGTGGAAAAAGCGAGAAATAAAAGAACACAAAGATTTTTAGTGGACGTTTAAGTAATAGTTTTATTTTTTTCTTTAAAGAAAGGTCTGTTCATACTTAACTAAAAGAAAATAATAAATAACTCACCAGAGCTAGCCATTTACATTTTGTTCTCTGTCTTTGGAGGCTCTGGACCACTGTTGCTACCATGGGCACTGCGCTTCCTTCGCGTGTAACACTTTTCACAGAAATACACAGAAAATAAAGAAAAACTTACTAATGAGAGTCTGCAGACAGCTATGTGCCAATGTTCTGTTAGCTGTAGCTCCCTTTTTTTTTCTTTGCTAAATGTTACAACAATAATTGTTCATATTTCTAAATCATATTCCTCTATTCTCTAATTAATAAAATTATATGCAGTAATATGAAACCAGGTGTTACAGAAAAAATGCTGTGGTTAGGGTGATGGTAGAAGTCATACATTAATTGTAGTAGAATCATAACTCTGAGGGTGATTCCCTTATGACAAATCAAAAGAATGCCAAATTCAGTGACATTTAAATTTCTTTCTTTCCTTCTGTTTTGCTTTCTTTTTTTTTTTCCTTCAGGAATAGCAACAACTATAATTACAGGATTAACTCTGGGTAAGAAACCTTTGAGGAAAGATCCAATGTGAATGAGTTGAGTGATCATTCTACTTTTTTGGAGCATGGAGAAAAATTTATAAAGAATTCAGTATAGATTCTAGATAATGACTTTTCAAAGAAATCTTTATTTTATTTTATTTTGTCTTTTTGAGACAGGATCTCACTATGCAGTTCAGGCTGACCTTGAGCTCACTTTTGTAGCCCAGGCTGGTCTCGAACTCACACCAATCCTCCTGCCTCAGCCTCCCTAGTGCTGGGATTACAGGCGTGTGCCACCACACCCGGCTTTCAAAGAAATCTTTAATATTGATTACTTTTAAAATGGCTTTATACCATAGGCTATTAGTTGAGAGAAACGTTTTGAATGCAAAAATGGCTTTGATGTGAAAGTTTACTTCACAGTACTTTTTTAGTCTTTGATGTTTTAGTGGAAAAAGACATGAAATTATGCTCCAAGAGTCTCAGAATTAAGCATAGGCGTTGTATCTCTAAAGTAGTTGTGAAGGGGCCCGGTGCGATGGCTCGGTGGTCTAAAGCGCCTGCTTGGGAAAGCTTGGGCGGCTTCAGGGACTGCAGTTCGATCCCCGGCACCACATGCTGTGCCAGCCCTGCCCTCGGGGCGGGCTGAAATGGCCATAAAAATAGTGAATAAACAAAGATTCTGAAACAAGAAAAATAAATAAATAAATAAAAAATAAAGTAGTTGTGAAGTTTTACAATATTTAGGAGTAAAACTTTAGTTACTTACAAAGTGAAACTACTGTAGCTGAATGTGTTGGCACTATGTGTAATCCCAGCACTCTGGAGGCTGAGGTAAGAGGAATCCAAGTTGTTTGGGCATTTTAGTAACGTAGTGAGACTTTGTCTCAAATGCATTATGTAGTATGTAGCTCACTACAGAGGCTGTGTGTTCAATCCTAAGTACCACGAGAGAACACAAAACATTTGTTAATGAGGGAGCACAGTGAGAAGTGCTTGCCTAGCATATGTGAAATCATGAATTTCATTCCCAGTACTGCAGAACAACAACAGGGATGATGTTGAGCTAAGTTTTTTGTTTCCCTTGCAACTCAAAAAACATAAATTTCTGTAGTGGTTTGCTGAAAGGAATGTAAAAGAATGCAAGGATACTGAAAAAAACCTTAAAATTGAGATTAAATTAAATCAGAAAAAAACACACTGTTATCACCACTGAAGTTTTAGGCAGGATTGGTTAAAATCGCATCTTGTTTTCTGAAGTTATTGGACATAGGCATGCATACTTTGGAAGGATTGTGCTGCAGCAGGAATGTCTAGTTGTGAGTAGGGTAATCCAGAACCTAGCTCCTGACTGCTTCTCTTTCAGTGATTTCAGAAGAAACCCCAATGGTAGGCATTCATGTCCTTTTGTTTTGGTTTGTTTTCTTCTTTTTTGGACAGGGTCTCACTCTGGGAATTAGACCTCACACTTACTGTGTACTTCAACCTGGCCTAGGGTTCGTGGCAGTGTCTCTCCCTTAGCTTTCTGAGTGCTGGGATTTTAAGCCTGCACCTGACTCATTCATGCTTTTAAATTTAGTATTGTTTAAGCAGTCATCTGCTTCCTAACTATGGTTATAAGCTTATGTAATACCTTGAACATTCAATATTGGCTTGTATTTACTAATGATCATGTCACAAACTTCAGTACATTACTCCTCTGTTGCAAGGTAAAGAAGACAGTAATATTAACATTATTATGTAATCTGATAAATGACATTAACAGGTATCAGAAAAATACTGAAGGCAAAGAAGAGAGTAAGTTTATTTTAGAGAGACAGGATCTATTCCAAAAGTGTAGAAAGTACAAAAGCCCAGTCACAAAAGTATTCAGGGGATTACATAAAGTATTTTTATTCTTAGAACTTTAGATTTAGCGATGGAAATGATTAGTAAGATTTGACATTTGAGGATAGATTGGGAATGGACAAGAAGGGAGAATTATGTACCTGGTTTTCAGACTAATACAGCAGCAGTCTCAGGCCAAGGGAATTTTATGTTGAACAGAATTACCAAGATGTTATTGTTGTTTTTAAGGTAATGAGATAATTCCAAGAATTGATAGAGGTTGGATGAAACTGGCAGAGAACCTAAGAGGCTAATAGTTCTTAAGAGAGACCCAAATTAAGGGTTTTGTAAATTTTTGAAATCCAGCATGTTTCAAAAGTAGAAGTGACAGGATTTGTAACTAATGGAATGCAGAGTAATAACTACAAAAGTTCGAGTTTCTTGAGCAGTGGTATGGACCAAGATGGAGGCTGTAGCAAAGTTGGGCTTTTTTTCTTTACTGTTGTTGTATTTTGATTTGTTTTTTGGTGAGATGGGTAGGAGTCAAAAGGGATATCAAGTCAACCCACAGAGATTCAAATAGATATAGGTTGAGATTCAATACTTAAAGTTTGAATGACGAAAGTTGTAAAGTTGCTATAGAGAAGAAAGGGAGCAGGAGTAAAACCAAGGGAGTTTCATTTAAGGTAAAATTAACAAAGGACAAAGACTTGCAAATAAAGACTGGAAGTGAATAACAGGACTAGGAAGTGAGCTGAGAGCTGTCAGGCAGAGTAGACAGAATGAAGCGGATTGCCAGAAGTAGAGAATGGCTATTTACATAGTCTTGGGGAAGACGGACTCTACTGAGTAAATGGAAGGAAAAATTAAATGAAATTGTTAGGTAAATTTAGGATTGAGGTTGATCAAAAAAATTTTTTTAATTTTAATTTTTTTCTTTTTTAGACAGGGCCTTGCGATGCAGTTCAGGCTGGCCTTGAGCTCACTTTTGTAGCCCAAGCTGATCTCAAACTTATACCGATCCTCCTCTCAGAGCCTCCCAAGTGCTGGGACAAAATGTTAATTTGATTGGGCTTGTTTTTATTTTTCTTAAGCTAAAGACCATCGTGTGTGTGTGTGTGTGTGTGTGTGTGTGTGTGTGTGTGCGCGCATGCGTGCGTGCATGTGCGTGTTTGGGTGGGGGCGGGGTACAAAAAAATCAAACTCTGGACCTCATGTTTGCCAGGCAACTGTGGCACTATTGAACTAAAACCCTGGCAAGAACCATGTTCTCTTTATTTGCCACAATTTAGTCCTAAGGTTTATATTTTTTTTTGTCACATGTATGCATCCTTTTCTTACCAGAAAGACTCAAACAGGGCCAGCTAGATAGCTCAGCAGTCTAAAATGCCTGCTTATCCCTGGCACTATATGCTGAACCAGCCCCTCTACCAGGGCAGACTGAGCCAGCCACATACAAAGAGTCAAACTTTCAGGGATTCTGATGGAAACCTATATGCATGTGTATGAATGTATATAAGTATGTGCACATATTTATATCTCCTATGGAAGCTTATGGTAAAATGAGATTTTATTTTTTAAACAGGAACGCCAGCCACTACATCTACATCCACAACAGGCTTCAGTTTAGGATTCAATAAACCAACAGCATCTGCTACACCATTTGCTTTGCCTATTACTTCTACCTCAGCTACTGGTCTTAGTCTTTCATCTGCTCTGATATCTACTCCAGCAGGTAAGACAAAATCTGAGAAGGTTGCTTTTCATGGTTAAATTAAATTTTATTTAGAGAACTTAGTTTACGTTTTATTAAACATACATGCCTGGACTTTGTGAAGCATTTATTCAAATCAGTCAGCAATTTTGACTTACTCGTTTATTTATTTGAAAGAAGAAAAGTTGACATTGCTCATTGTAGCAGTAAAGCTGATCTTGAAACTTGACCTCTCATAGCAAAACCAGGGCACAGGGTTAGATAAATAAAATGTAAAGTTGTCAACAATTAATAGCTTTGTCTTCAAAGAGCCATTTCATACCAAGGAATGATAAAGGCTCTGTATGTATTAAGACTATAAATCTTACCTGCCTTAGGATTCATTTAATTTTAAAGATGAATTGATACCTGGGTTATAAACTCTGTATTGCTGTATGGAGTAAGTTTCCTGATCCTAGTTTAATTCTATCCAGAGTCCTTCTGTCACTCACATTTGCTTCATATTACTATCTGTATTCTTAGGTATGCATAATTTTATCTTTGACAACTAATTTTTCAGAGTCAATTTTGACATAGAAATCAGTTCTTTAAAATTTTGCTTGTATTTTTCTATGGTGTGTTGCTTTTTTATAGTTTTTGGTTTCATTTTTTTAATAGCATCTACAGGATTTACCCTAAATAATTTAGGAGGAACGACATCTACAACTACAACTGCATCTACAGGCCTTTCATTAGGGGGAACCCTAGCTGGTTTGGGAGGTTCACTTTTCCAGAGTGCAAACACAGCAACATCAGGTAATTGTTAGTATTTTTCTCCAAGATAGTACTTGTGTTTGTTTCCTTTGTCTATATTGTGACAATATTTGAGCTAATTGTCATAATGCTATGTTTTCCTTTTAGTATAAAAACTTAAGGAGCCAGGCGCGGTGGCTCACGCCTGTAATCCCAGCACTTGGGAGTCCCAGCACTTGGGAGGCTGAGGCAGGAGGATTAGTGTGAGTTCAAGACCAGCCTGGGCCACAAAAGTGAGCTCAAGGCCAGCCAGAACTGTACAGCGAGACCCTGTCTCAAAAATACCAAAAAAAAAAAAAAAAACCCACTTAATTATATAATAATTTTTTCATATATAATTGATATCTTAGCTATATTTAAGAAATACATTCTCCCTTTTCTCAGTGTTGACTGATTAAATAGGGAATGAGCCTATTTAAGAGGTTAGAAAACTATTCCAGAGACTCTTGTCTTTTTCTTTTTTGTTTTCATTATGGCTGGCTCAGCCTGCCCTGGGGGCGAGACTGGCACAGCATGTGGTGCCAGGGATCGAACCAGGGATTGAACCGCAGTCCCTGCCACCGCCTAAGCTTTCCTAAGCCGGCGCGTTAGACCACTGAGCCATCCCGCCAGCCCCCCGCTCCCCCTTTTTTAACTTGTCTTTTTAATAAATATCAGTTAAACAGTCTCAGGGAAGGTTGGAATATAGCTTAGTTGCAGAATGCTTGCCTAATATTCATGAAATCCTGTGTTGAATCTTCCGTACTGGGGTGGGGGTGGGGAATCTTTATGTTGTTTATAGCCTAACATCATTGTAAGGCAACTTAAATCCCCAAGTCTAGGAATGCCTTTTTATTATAGAAGTCAAGAAAGGGTACTGAGTGCTTTTGAAGACTATATTTTAAAATGCGTATGTCTGATGCTTTCATTATGTATGATTAGGCGAATACTGTAAAATATTAGTTCACAGGGCACAGTATATTGAATGTAAAATCCCAGATTTCTCATTTGATATTTGTTATGCCATTTGTCACATTTTAGGATCTTATGTATGTTTGAATATTTGTTATATCTAGTGTCAGAATAAGAAAATCATAGTTTGAAAGTAAGAAGTGCTTTGTGGGAGTGAGAAAAGCTTTCCTGTTATTTGAAGAATTATGCAGTGTGAAATCAAAATTGGTTGTTTAAAAGTTTAGGAAACAGTTGATGTATTGTAGAATTTCCAGTATTTATGTTATTTACGTTCATAGCATTTGTGGAACATGTGATATACATCTAATACTTTAGTTGTACAGGAGAAGTGAAGAAATGTGACTTATATTTTTTATTAAAGAAGTTATAGTTTTCTTGTTTTTTTATTCAGATGATAATTTGATGGAAAAATTCTGTGTCGGCAGAAGGGTTAGGAAGATATGGGACTGGGCATGGTGGTGCACACCTGTAATCCCAGCACCCAAGAAGCTGAGGCAGAAGAATTGTTGTAAGTTTTAGACCAGTCTGGGCTACAAAGTGAGCTCTAAGCCAGGATAACTGCATTGTGAGACCATGTCTTAAAAAGACAAAAGAGGAAAAGAAGCAAGGCATGCATCTGGATAACTTGTAGAAATCTGTAGTATTCAAATTTGCGTTAATTGAGGGGCTCACAGGTTAGCTCAGTTGTTTAAAGCGCCTGCTTGGGCAAACTCAGTCAGGAACAGGGGATCGTGGTTTGACCTCCAGCTCCACAAACTGCATCAGACCTACCCTTAAGGCAGCCTGAGGTAACCCACCCCAAAAAACCCAAACAAATTTGCATTAATCTACAAATATAATTTTTTCATTGTTGAATTTTATAGGTACTCTTCATAATAACTAAGTCACGAAATACATTTTTTGCGGGATAAATATCAAATATTTCATAAATTTTCCTTCAAAAGCAAAATGAAAAGTAATAGAAAAGTGAAGCAGAGCATCATTTTGTCTTTTTCCTGAGGGTTTTTTTTTTTTTTTTTTTAAATTTTATTTATTATTTTTATTCTTGTTTCAGAACCGTTGTTTGTTTATTCACTCATTTTTATGGCCGGCTCAGCCCACCCCAAGGTCAGGGCTGGCGCAGCATGTGGTGCCGGGGATCGAATCGCAGTCCCTGAAGCCACCCAAGCTTCCCCAACCAGGGGCTTTAGACGACTGAGCCATCCCGCCGGGCCCCTCCTGAGTTTTGAAGTATACTTGAACCTCTTTCTCTCTACCCCCCGTTTCTGTCTCTGTGTGTATGTCTGTCTGTCTGTCTGTCCCTCCCCCCTGTCTCTTTTTGCTACTAAGAATTGAACTCAGAACCTTGTACTTGCCAAGCAGCTGCTGTGCCACTGAGCTGTATCCCCAGACCTTGGATTCTTCTTAGACTCAAGACATAATACTCACTGCTTATTTTATGCTTACATTAATGTAGAGGTGACATTGAAATTTTTTTAAAGCTTTATAATTTCAGTATTCCTTTCCCAAGATGCTTAGAACCAATAAGTATTTCATCATTTTTTGAACTTTTCCAATTTTGTAATATTTATGTAGACTTTGAGCGTCAACATAAGATGCTAAGAAGATTGCAGACTTTGAAACATTTCAAGTAGTTTCTTTTTTTTTTTTTTTTTTAATTAGGGAGGCTAAATTGGTATAGTAGTAGTGTTTCTATTTAATTGTTTCTGTCACATTTTCAGAATTTAAATCTCATTTTTAGTTATTCCATGCTATCACTAGTGTTTCTTTTCCTTTAAAAATAGGTAACACTATAAGTTATTGTCTTGGTTACTTTTCACTCACTGCTGGGACAATATACCCAACACCCAAAATTAAGGAAGGAAAGGTTTATTTATTTAGCTCACAGTTGTAGAGGTTTCAGTCCATACTCAGCTGACTAAGGCAGGGTGGCACAAGGTAGAAGGCAGCTATTGATGGTGACAGAAAACAACAAAGAGCAAAGGAAGGAAGGAGCAGCAGCTATGGCAGGCAGCAAACCTGTCTCCCTCCTTATATTTTATTGATGCTATCCACCCCAGGATGAGTGTAGCACTTATACCCATAATCTCAGCATTGGATCATGAATTAATTGCAAACTCTAGAAGCCACCACAGTGACTGCAGCCTTTATTCGGTTGGGAGAAATTGTTAATAAATCTTTCAGTCAAGTTGATAAATGATGTTTGGGTATATTTGCAGGACTTGGACAGAATGCTTTAGGTTTGACTTTGGGAACTACAGTAGCCATTTCAACTACAGGCAATGAAGGACTTGGTGGCATAGATTTTAGTAGTTCATCAGATAAAAAGAGTAAGTATATTAATATCACTCTATTTTCTGGCAGTAATATTAGAAAATTTCTCAGTTACTCAAAATTTCTGTCTGAAAGATCACTAGTATATATTCAGTAGTATATTAAATATATAGTATTCACTTCGCTTTAAAGTTTTTTTATGTTATTTCATAGAATGTATTGAGAATTTAAAATTTAATTTGTATAGGTAACTTAGATTTGTATAAATCTTATGTAGCTAACTTGATGTATACATATTAATATGTATTTTAAGTTGGGATGATACATGCATTTTATAATCAATTCTTTACTTTTGTACATATCAGAAGCATTTGTCAGTAAGTTATGTGCTTATTTCATTTCTTTTACTTTGGAGAGGAGTGAAAGAAATATAAGGAATTAATTTTTCCTTCTTTGCACCTTTCCCAATCATCCTGCTTTCATGATATGCATAAGCTAGAGTTGAGCAAAAAGAATACAGGTGTACACGTACCACATCCCATGTCCTTTTAAACTCTTAGGTCTGAGAAAGGAGTCTTTTGTAGTCTTTAGAGGATCTCTTTTTCCTACTAACTGTACCAATTAACAATGGATCTGTAGTATCAGTGTGACTTAACCAGATAGAGAGTAGAAAATAGCCAGATAAAAAAATAACGTTTAGTAGAGAGAGCATAACACAGAATAAAGCCTAGGGGTAAGAAGGACTGGATACTGCTGAAGAACTAATAGGCTAGTCTAGCTAATGCAAAGATAAGGCCTCCAAGGGTCATGGATGACTTTGTGTGACATACCGAGTATTGTCATTGTACTGAAGAAAACTGCATCTATTAAAAGATTTTGATACGATTCTTATTTTAAGAGTAAGAGCATTGTGACAGTCATCTGGAAAGTACATTAATTGCAGTGAGTAAGAATATGAAAGGAGAACCCATAAAGATTTTATAGTAGTCCATATAAATTACTGAGTCAAAGCCAAGCAGATAAATCCAACAATCTGTGGCAGTCTAGAAGTGGGTCCAAGTTGCAAATATTTATACATAAATACACAGTGTAGAGATGAATTGTCAAGGAGATAGTGCTTTAGTTGAAAAATTAATGATTTGAAGGGCTGGCCAGATAACTCGGTGGACTAAAGTGCCTGTTAGGCAGGTACAGGGACCAATGTTTGATACCCGTCATACTGTGCCAACCCCATCCCTGGGTCACTGAAATGGTGAATGAGATTGTAATGCACCTGTAATCCCACCACTTGGTAGGCTGAAAACAGGTGGATCACTACAAGTCCAGTCTGTGCAATGAGATCCTGCAATAAGTACATTAACAAAAATTCAGTGATTTGGCAGCAGAGGAATAACAAAACTGAACCAAACCTGTGCACAGATGAACTTAGTAGATGTTTTCAAACTATTCACCCAACACCATCAGAATATGCATTCTTCTCAGCTGCATATGGAACGTTCTTTATTTTTATTTTTTTAAGAATTTTTTATTTTATTTATTTATTTTTTCCTTGTTTCCGAACCTGTATTTGTTTATTCACTCATTTTTATGGCCGGCTCAGCCCGCCCTGAGGCCTGGGCTGGCGCAGCATGTGGTGCCAGGGATTGAACCGTGGTCCTTGAAGCTGCCCAAGCCTTCCCAAGCAGGCACTTTAGACCACTGAGCCATCCCACTGGGCCCATGGAACATTCTTTAAAATAGACCATATAATAGCTAACAGAACATGGTTGAATAAAATGCAAAGGAAGTAAAACTATCTCATACATACTATCTGAGCACAGGGTAATGAAATTAGATAGTAATGGCAAAAACTCCTTAAACACATGGAAATTAAATAATACCTTCCTAAACAGCCAATGGGTCAAAGATGAAGTAAACAAAGAGATTAAACAATGTCTGTGACTAAATGATAATGCAGATACAATATTATCTTTTATGGATGGGATGCAATGAAAGAAGTCCCCCCCCCCCCCAGGGAAACTTATAGCAATGAATTGTAACAGAAAAACACAGATAAACAACTTAATGTTATACCTTAAGCTTCTAAAAGAAGTGGGGCTAGGGAGATAGCTCCGAGGCACAAGTGCCTGCTGGGCAAGTGCAAGGTCGTGAGTTCGAACCCTGGTCCCACAAAAAAAAAAAAAAATAAATAAAATAAAATAAAATAAAATAAAAAAATAAATAAAAGAAGAGTAAGACAAATGCAAAGCCCATAGAAGGGAGGAAATGAATAAAGATAAAAGCAAAAATGAACACAATGAAGAATAAGAAAACAGTCCAAGCTAGGGCGTAGTGGCACATGCCTGTAATCCCAGCACTTGGAAGGCAGGAAGCAGGAGGATCACTATGAGTCCGAGCTGCGTTGTGAGACCATGTACAAAAAAAGAAAAATTTTCAATAACTCATACTGAGCTGGGCATGGTGGCGCATGCCTGTAATCCCAGCACTCAGGAGTCTGAGGCAGGAGGATCGGTGCGAGTTCGAGACCAGCCTGAGCTACAAAAGTGAGCTCAAGACCAGCCTGAACTGCATAATAAGACCCTGTCTCAAAAAGACAAAAAAAAAAAAGCCCCTTATATTGATTAACCCAATATTAGTTAAAGAGATTTAAAATGCAACTATAAACATCAACAAAGAAAAGTCCAGGTCTTGATAGGTTTACAGTACAATCTATAAGAAATTTAGATTTCATGCCAGTACTCCTGAAACTCTTTAATTAGATTGAAAAGGAGGGACTGCAGTATACTAGAGTGGCTCAGTTTCTCCCTGGCCTGCAAAAGTTTATGAATTCTATTCTTTGCACACACACACTATATATATATATATATATATATATATATATATATATATATATAGGAATTGAAAATAAAAGGCTTGGGGAGATAGCTTAGTGATCTTTGTGCCTGCCTGGCAAGCCCAAGGACCTGGGCTTAATCCCTGGTAATGCATTCTGTGCTGGCCCTGGAACCCTAGGTATGCTGTGCTGGCCACCAAAACTGGATGTGGTGGCACACACCTGTGAACCCAGCAGTGGGGAGGCTGAGACAGGAGGATCACTATGAGTCCAAGT
Organism: Myocastor coypus; assembly: GCA_004027025.1. Classification (NCBI taxonomy): domain Eukaryota; kingdom Metazoa; phylum Chordata; class Mammalia; order Rodentia; family Myocastoridae; genus Myocastor; species Myocastor coypus. The sequence goes on along the minus strand of PVJA010013334.1, from coordinate 5,288 downwards.
TGGAGAATCATGTGCCAAGTGAATAATTAAAAAAATGAAATTGAAAGAGAAGAAATGCTTCCCAACTCATTCCTGGAGGCAAATATTAGCCTGATACCAAAATCAGAGAAAGACCCAACCATAAGAGAACTACAGGTCAGTCTCCTTAATAAATATAAATGGAAAAATCCTAATAAAATACTAGCAAATAGAGTGTAGCATGTTATCCAGAAGATGATACACCATTGCCAAGTAAGATTCATCCCAGGAATATAGGAGTGATTCAACATACAAAGCAATATATGATATATCCACAAAACCACAGATAAATTCACATGATTACTTCAGTAGATGCAGAAAATGCTTTTGATAATAAAGTCTAGCACTCATTCATGATAGCCGTATGGAAAATTGGAATAGTCTTATTTCAATCTTATGAAAACTATGCCAACACTGTACTAAATAGACGAAAACAAAGCTTTCACTCTAAAATCAGGAATAAGACAAGGATGTCCGCTGTCACCATTCCTTTTTTTTTTTTTTCTTCTTCTTCTTTAGGAAAGGGTCTACAGGGTATTCAGGCTCTCACTACTAGATCCGACTCGTAGGGATCTGCCTGTTCACAGCCTCCCAAGAGCTGGGATTATAGGTGTGTGCGCACCACCACACCCAGTCTCAGTTGCCATCTTAGCATACCCTGGGGTGGGGGGAGTGGCTGCACTGCAGGCCCAGGAATTGAACCCTTGGTCCCTGAGCCTGCTTGCAGATGCTTTAATCCACTGAGCTATTTGCTGGCCCACCATTTGTATTCAATACAGTTCTGAAATCATTAGCCAATGCAATTAGATAAGAGAGAGAAATAAAAAGGAATAACAAGAAAAGACAAGAAATTTATCATTGTAGATGGTATGATAGTCTACATAGAAGACTCCTGAAAACTCCAACAAAACACTCCTAGACTTAACCAAATTGAATTGCTTGGCTGGATACAAATTCAGTACTCAAAAATCCATAGCATTCTTCTATGCACAAAGAAATAGACCCTTCACAATAGTATACCAATATTAAAATGCTTAGGAGTCATTCTGACAAAAGAAGTATAAGATCTATAAATTAAAAAGTTATAGTACTCTGTAACTCAGAAAATTTCCAGAAAGATGTCCTTGTTCAGGGATAGTGAAAAACTATATTGTGAAAATGGCCATATTCGCAAAATTGTTATATAGATTTAATGCAATCTTGATCGAGCATATGTCACAGAACTAGAAAAAACATTCCTGAAATTCATTTGGAACCAGAAGAATAGCAAAAGCAATGCTGGACAAAAAAGGCAAAGGCAAGGCAGGAGACATCAAAATCCGTGACTTGAAATTATACTACAAAGCTACTGTGATAAAATCAGCATGGTGCTGGCAGAAAAAACAGACCTGAATATCAGTGGACCAGTGTAATAGATTAGAAGTTGCAGACACAACTACAATATACTCAACTACTTATGTTTGACATAGGAGCCAAACGTATTTACTGGAAGAAAGTCTTTTAAATGAATGGTGCTGAAAAAATTGGCTCTCTATATTCCAAAGACTAAAATTAGACCATACATATCACCATGCACTAAACTAAAGCCAAAAGGGGTCAAAGATGAAAATGTTAAAGCAGAAACACTAAATCTACTATATGAAAAAGTAAGTAGAAAGCTTGATGGCATAGAGGTAAGCATAAGTTCATAAAACCAAAACTGCATGGGAAACTTCAAAGAATCAATAACTGGGGTCTCATCCTATTAAAAAAGCTTTTGTACTTCAAAAGAAATCACCATAGAGTAAAAAGACAATCCAGAAAATGGGAAGAAATTTTAGGTGTCACCCAGACAAAAGCCTTCAGCAGTGAACATATAAAGAATTGATAAAAATTAGAAAGGCTGGCCAAATAGCTCAACATTAAAGCACCTGCTTAGGCAGAGTCTGGGACTGGGGTTCGATTCCCCAGCATATTGTGCCAGCCCTGCCCCAGGACACACTGAGACTGCCATTGAAACTGAGCATGGTGATGTGCGCCTGCACTCTTAGTATTTGAGAGGCTGAAAACAGGATGATTACTGTGAGTCCAAGCTGTGTCGTAAGACCCCAGAAAGAATGGCTATCATCACAAAATCAACTAACAACAAATGGCAGAGGGTCTGTGGGGAAAAAGGAACCTTATACCGCTGTTAGTAGCAATGTAGAGTAGTGCAAGCACTGAATGTCAGCATGGCAAGTCCTCAGAAAACTAGGATTAAAAGGTCCCATTTAACCCAGTTATTCCCCTTCAGGGTATTTCCCAGAAAAATTAAAAACATCATGCCACTGTGATGTGTGTGCACCCATGTTTTTATAGCAGCACAATCTGGGAAACAACCCACATACCCATTAACCAAGAAATAGATAAAAAGATATGCTATTTTTATACAATAGAGTACTATTGTGTAGTACTCTAGCCATAAGAATGATAAACTTGAGATATTTATAAGGAAATAGAGGTGACTTGGGTCCATTCTCATATAATTGGTCTCCCATGATACATAAATATCATATTGTCTTCCTAGTATAAGAAGCTGAAAAATAAATCAGACTCAAAATGTACAATGGATACTGTGAAATGGGAAGGAAATGCTCAAAAGGGAGAGAGAATAAAATGGAAGGACAAAATGAAAAGTTGATAATATACATATATGTAATGTATATATATTACACACATATAATATATATGCATAGATGCATATACACATACACAAGATTGGTATACTACTAGTTGCTGTTAGCTCATTGAAAGGAAAGATATATGCCTAAATTGTTTGATCAGTTTTTTTTTTGTTTGTTTGTTTTTGTTTTGTTTTGTTTTGTTTTTTGTCTTTTGGAGACAGGGTCTTGCTATGCAGTTGAGGCTGGCCTTGTGCTTACTTTCATAGCCCAGGCTGGTCTCCAACTTGCATCCATCTTCCTGCCTCAGCCTCCCCAGTGCTGGGATTACAGGCGTGAGCCACCACGTCTGGCTGGTTGATCAGTTTTTCATGCCAGTACCTTACAGTATGAGCAACTTCTTTGAAGATAACAGTACACAGTATATTAATCACTGTTACTCTCTTATAATCTTGTGTTGAAATTTTATACCATTGTTTTTATTATTTTCTTTGAAAAAGATTGGATAAAAGTACTTATTTTGGGGGCCCGGCTGGATGACTCAGTGGTCCAAAGCACCTGCTTGGGAAAGCTTGGGTGGCTTCAGGGACTGTGGTTCGATCCCCGGCACCACATGCTGCGCCAGCCCTGCCGTCAGGGCAGGCTGAGCCAGCCATAAAAATGAGTGAATAAACAAAGGTTCTGAAACAAAAAAAAATAAAAATAAAAATAAATTAAAAATTAAAAAAAATTACTTATTTTTATTACCATATTGTATCAAACTTATCACTTCATTTGAGAGGTTGCCAATTAAGTTTTAGCTGGAAGAAAATTTAGTTTAGTGAAATATTTCATATTTTAATTAAAAAATTGTAGTTTGCTAGAAGAGGTAAAAAAGTCAAACTCCTTATAAAATGATGAAATGAATTATATATTAAAGTTCAAAAAATAAAAAAAAATGAAGTTCATGTGTTTGCCAGGCCTGGTGGCTTACCAGTAATCCTACCTCCTCAGAGGCTAAAAGATGATAAGGAAACTACGAGAATAGTCTCTGAAATCAAAAATGAAGGGTTGGAGATGGAGCACTTACCCAGGACACACAAAACGAAATTCAGTCCCAGCAGTGCACCCAGAGGCAATAAAAATAAAACACTTCGTTCTTATGTGTTTGTTTCTTGGCATTTTAACATTTTTAAAATCAAGATACAAGCCGGGCGTGGTGGCGCACGCCTGTAATCCCAGCACTTGGAAGGCTGAGGCAGGAGGATTGGTGCAAGTTCAAGACCAGCCTGGGCCACAAAAGTGAGTTCAGGGCCAGCCTGAACTGCATAGCAAGACCTTGTCTCAAAAAGAGGAAAAAAAAAAAAAAATCAAGATACAATTTAAGGAGCCTAATTTAAAAATAGACATGTAAGATATGACTTATATATGATAAGAATTATTTCTCTTAATATTGAATTAACTCCTAGAAATGTTAGTGAAAAATATCTCAAAACCTTACAAAGAAAAAAATAAACTGTACAAGTCATGAATAAGCTGTTCACAAAAGAAAAAATACACTGAACATATGAAGAATATGTTCATGTGGAATAAGAATTTAAAATTACAGACTGGAGAGCTAGCTCAGCAGTCTAAGCACCTGCCTGGCAAGTGCAAGGGCCTGGGTTTGATCCCTAGGACTGCATGCTGGCCCTGGAATCCCAGGTGTGCCCTACTGGCCACCAGAACAGTGGCACAAACCTTTATTCCCAGCATGGGAGTGGCTGAGACAAGATCACTGAGTCCAAGTTGCATAACGAGACTCTGTACTAAATTAAATTTAAAAATGATTAAACTTTAAAAAATTATAATGAAGTGGTCATTTTCACTTACATAACTAGCAAAGACATTTTAAAACTATGGTGTGCATTGTTGAGAGTATGACTGCAGGGGTCTTACTCAGGGAAGATGAAAGGTAAATAGCACGTTTGCTTTTAGGGATTGACAGACTGGAAAAGTTCAGATAATTTGACATGCTTTTTGATCCTGATAGGACCTTAGGTTTAAGCTGTTGAGAGCTGAACTGGAAACAAAGATTATAAACCCCATCCAGGATATATTCTATGGAAGATAGCTGAGGGGAAAAAAATCTTACTCTTGAAAGTAGATGCAGATCAGCCACATAACATGTCTGTATATGTGTGTATGTCTCTGATTTCGCTGTGTTCTAAATTCACGATGTTTGGACATTGTACAGTGTTAGAGAGAAGCTAAAAATTGCTTTCATTTATACCTTTGTGTTAATTTTTTAAAAAATACCTATTCATAAAGTTTCTTGAATTTTCTAGGTGATAAAACAGGAACAAGACCAGAGTAAGTATATTTTATTTAAGAGTTTTATATATGAAATCATAGGCAGATATTGTAGTTGTAAGTAAATGGAAATGTAGGGCATGGTGAAGCATACCTTTAATCTCAGTACTTGGAGACTGAGGCAAGTCTGGGATACATAGTGAATTTAAGGCCAGCCTGAACTACAGCACAAGACCTTGTCTCAAAAAAAAAAAAAAGAAAAGAAAAGGGAACATAACCAATTATACATTTAGCAAAAACCCCAACAGTGTTTACTAAGAATAAAATAAATACGTTTTACAAAGATTATGAAAGGTCAAA